>JBBYHK010226395.1:0-30765 GCA_038382065.1 Adansonia grandidieri | reverse complement strand
AAGAACTCAATTTGATCTTATCAGGGTAACTTATGGCAATCAAAATTGTTATAACTTTGGTTCTAATCAGCAGGTTTTATTGGGTCAAGTTCTCTTTGCTTAACTTTGAAGATGATCCTAGGGTTCTAATTCCAGCCAATCGAGTTTTAGTTTGTGTTTTCATACTAACGTTCGCATTATCTGCTTTGTAAGAACCTCTCATTAAGAATCAGTAATGGGGGCATGGTGTTAGCTGAGGTAGTGGGAGATGTATATTTTTATTTTATGGATTTAGATTTATTCTGTTAAAAGACTATTTGTATATTCCTAGTTTTGAGAAGAACCTTATTTTGGTTGCTTGTTTAATTAAAAACTCTTGTTTAGTTTCTTCTAGTAAAACTATGGTGATTTGAAAAAATAAATGGATGGTAATCTTTATTTGATCAAACCAAAGATTAATTAATTACTCTAAAAGGTTAAAAACTTCTCACTTTAATTAGGCATGTCTTTGGCATTTAAGACTTGGTCATATTAGTCAAGAAAGAATTCAAAATTGGTAAATGATATCCATGCATTATCTCTAAAAGAGGAACATCTTCCCTAATGTGAATCTTGTTTTAAAAGCAAAATAACCAAAAGGTCTTTAGAGCAAAAGGTAAAAGGGACCATGATCTTCTAGAAATTATGCACATTGATGTATGTGCACCTATCAACATCAAAGTTTGATGGGGTATGAGTACTATGTATCATTCATAAAGGATTACTCAAGGTTTGGATATATATACCTAGTGCATTGTAAGGATGAAAATTTTGATAAATTCAAATAGTATCATGCAAAAGTGAAAAAGCAGTTAGGTAAATTGATTAAAACACTTCGATTTGATCAAGATAATGAATACTTCTCAAATGAATTTATAGGAAACCTCATAAAGAATGGGATTTTATCCCAAATGACTTCATTAGGTATTCCACAATAAAATGGTGTAGCTGAGAGAAAAGATAAGACCTTATTGGATATGGTATGATCCATGATGAGTTATTTAAAACTCTCAATATCCTTTTAGGGATAAGCACTAGAAACAACATGTTGCACTCTAAACCAGGTTCCAAGTAAGTTAGTTCCTAAGACTTCATACGGGTTGTGGAAGGGCAATAAATTTTCCTTTGACATATAAGATTATGGAGGTGTGTAGCACATGCATTAGATAAGGAAGCAAAACAGTTGGAATCTCATTTAGAATTATGGGTGTTTGTATGGTATCCTAAAGGACCAAAGAGAGGACTATTTTATGACCTAAAGGAATACAAAGTCATTATATTAACCCATGCAACTTTCCCTGAAGGAAGTTAGATGAATGACTTTAAGTCTTAAAGTAAAGTGGTGCTCGAGGAGCTCTCGATAGATAAAATTGCTCCAAAAATTTTGATCTTGAATTCTATTCCAAGTTCCAAAGAAAGAAATGCAAACTATCAACTGGTTAGGGAGCTTTGTCATAGTGGAAAGGTTTCTAGGAAACATAATTTCATTATGTATGATGGTGGGATTTATCAATCTGAGGCCATGAAGCGTGAAGATGAGCTGCTCACTTTGTAAACACCTAATTTCATCCAGATCCCATTTTGGACAACCTTGAATATCCGAGATTGAGAACTTAATGGCCACCTTCATTGCGAATGATTTTTTTTTCAAATGAACAAGACATTTTCAAGGCCTTTTTAGTCATGTTTAAATGGTCATAAGTTCACGTGGTAGAAAAAGTCATACTTTGATATCTATTTTCAGATATATAAGATGAATATTTAAAAGAAAAATTATTTTTAATATTTTCCTATCAAAATTTGGAAAATCCATTTCTGCAAATGATATTATGGTCAAATTTCCTATTTTTATGAATTTTTTTAGATTTTTTTGAAAATATTTAGAAATTAACTATTGTATATTTTTATTGATAATAGTGTGGTATTTATGCCAATATGCATTCCAAAAAAATCAGAAATATTCAAGGAAAATTTTATATTGGCATTTTTATACCATAAGGTGTCAAGTTGTTCATTTTAGTAACTAAGTTTGAATTTTTCACAATATCGCAAGTATTATATTCGTGGAATTTTTCCTAGTAAAATTATTTTGGTTCTAGGATTTTCATTTTTACTGTTTTGTAAATTAATGTTTTGAATAATATGTTTTATTTAGTTGATTTTATATAAGTTTAAATATGTATTTTCAAAATTTTTTTCAATTTTGAAATATGAGCTTTTATTTATTTGTAAATTTTTTGGTTGAACATTTTCGAGTTTTGAACTTCAAAATTCTTTAAAAAATCATATTTAATTTACCTTTAAATAAGTTTTTCTAAATTTATTTTATTTTATAGGTTTCACATTTTGTTCTTATTTCTAAAATACGAAGTTTTCTACATTGTGACTTTTTTTAGGAAGATTTTTTTGAATTTATAATTTTCAAGAATTATTATTTAACTCATATTAAATTAGTTTGAAAAGATTTACTTTATTTTATGAGTTATGCATTATCTTTCATAATTTGCCCTTTCCAAAATATGGAGTTATCTATTCTGTAATTTTTTTGGGAGGATTTTTTTGAGTTTATAATTTTTTATTCCACAAAAATTATTGTTTAATTAATATTAAATCAATTTTGAAAAATTTAATTTATTTTATAAGTTTTAGAATTTTTCTTATCACCAAGATATAAAGTTTTCTGCTCCGTAAATTTTTTCGGTAGGATTTTTCTGAGTTTATAATTTTCAAAAATTTTCAAATATTATTGTTTAAATCATATTAAATCAGGTTTGAAAATTTCAATTTATTTTATGAGTTTTACATTTTTTTACATATAATAATTTTTTCTGATAAGGGTTTTTCTCGTAAACTTTTACGAGTTTGGTGTTGTAATTATTTTTAAATGAAAAATTATTTTTATTATTAGGATAAATTAAATTGATCATGTGGAATTTTATTTCAAATACTTAATTTTTAGTTTTTATAATTTAATCATTGTGATTAATTTTTATGATATAATTTTATATATTAATACAAATATCATAGAAAATGTTCTAGTAATCAAAGATGTCATGCATGACATCATTCATAATAAGACAAAAATAATAAATTTAAATCAAATTAGGTTGTATTTAAATCAAATTAAAATATCAAATAATCATTACATGTAATATTTAAATAATAAAAAAAAATCTTTTTTGGAATGGTGTAGAAACCATTCGGCCAAGGCATTCTATTATGCCTTGACTAGCCTTCGCCACCATAAATAGTGGTGATTTTTGTTCATTAGGGGTCCTTGGCATTTTGAAAAGAAATACTAAAGAAAAATCTCTTTTTAGTTTTCTTTAGATTTTTGAGGTAAAAACATTACTCTTTTTGTTTTTCTTCATTTTATTCTTTCTTTTTATCTCATTTATAATCAAAATCGTGTTAGGGCTCATGAATTTTTATCCATATTGAAAGGCTAAGCATGATGACTCGGAATATTTTGTATATTTGTTGTGATCTTTTTTTAGTCAAAATTTGTTTTTTTATATGTATATGTAGAATATTATTTTTGTGTTGTGTCTTTTATTTTGTTGCATTTATGATGATGTTTATATTGTTCATTTCATGATGTTTGATGTTAATTTATTGTTTAGAATATTAGTACATTTATTTTATTTTTATTTAAGTTTAATGATAACTAGTTATGTTTATTTTCATGATTTTCTTATATCAAAACATATTTAGGTTTGGTATTTTTCACCTTGGCCGAATCTGATTGGTGTTGATAATGATTATTTTGTACTTATTTTGTTTTGATTTCATGATTTCTAGGTTATTTTGTAATGTTAGTAAATATAAAGACTATATTGTAAAATTTGTAAAAGGTTTTTTATGACATTTTTGGCTTGGCCAGAGCTTTATAAGCCATGAGATTTTTTATTTATGTGTCTTTAAACATGTTTTAGGTAATTTTAACACTTTAGGGGTCATTTTGCAAACTTAAAAAATTTATGAACTAAATTTTAAAATATGGAAAAATCATATTTTATGGCTCAAAATGCTTCGCCAAACCTTTATGTATATTTTTGCCATGATATTTGTGTTAATTCTTTGCTAGTTTGACGACTTTTTTTATGATTTTTATGATGACTTTCCATTTTGGGGCCATTTTACAATTTAAAAAGTTTAGGGACTACTTTGCAAAAATTAAAAATTTTTATCTCAAGGCCAAGTGTTGGCCGAACCTTTGATGATGCATATGCTGTGTTTTCCATATGTATTTTTATGTGTTTATGGTATTTTATGATATTTTTTCCATCTAGGACCTAAATGCAAAATTATAAAGTTTATGGACTAAATACCAAATTTTAGTCTTTGGGGTTGAAACATTCATTTTTGTCATCTTTAGAGATTTCTATTATTCGTATGGCCTTCCACAGGGGTATAGAAATTTTCAAAAGCTTTTCAGATTCTCTCAGGTTTTTGTAGGGTACGAAATGAAATTTTTAAAAGTTTAAGGCTTAATTGCAATTTTTGAATTTTAAGCCAATTCTAGGATTTTAGACTCATTCTTTAGGATAATTCCATCATTATACGATTATTTTAGTGTCCATTTAGGTTACCATGATACTTTCACGTTGAAAGTATGCCCTAAGGGCATTTTGGTAATTTTGCTCATTAGAATTCTTTTACACTAAAGGTGAATATTTGGGATTAATTTAGCCCTTTAAGATTATTTTAGTGTCCATTAGGGTTATTGAGATACTTTCATGTTGAAGTTATACCTTGGGGCTATTTAGGTAATTTTGCTTATCGAGATACTTTTACACCAAAGGTGAACATTTAGGATTAGTTTAGCCTTCTAAGATTACTTTAAAGTTTATTAGGATTATCAAGATACTTTCACATCGAAGGTAAAACCCTAGGGGTATTTTGGTAATTTTTGCTCATTGGGATGCTTTTGCACCAAAGGTGGACATTGAGAAAAATTTTAGCTTTCTAAGATCATTTTAAAGGCCATTAAGGTTACCATGATACTTTCACATCGAAGGTAAACCCTAAGGGCATTTTGTTAATTTTTCTTAAGTTGAGTCGTAGGTAAGCATCGGGATGCTTTTAGGCCAAAGGTGTATATGGAGGGCAAGTTTGCTTTTTTATTAACATTTTTTAGTCCTTAGGATAACCAAAATACTTTTACATCAAAGGAATACCCTAGGGGCATTTTCATAATTTTGCATTAGAACCAAGTCCTATATAAATACTGGGATACTTTCATAACAAAAGTACATATTATGATGCTAGATTTCGATGCTAGATTTGTGGAAGTGACAAAGTATCTAAAATAGGTTGCTAATCTTGTCTTGGTTTCTAAGAACTATGAAAGTTAGAATGTGTATAGACTATCAATTTGAAAATTAAGCAAGCCAAAAAGAGAAATTTTCTTTTCCTCATATTGATTCCTTGGTTGATAACACTGAAAAGAATTCTCTTTTTTTTTTTCATGTATGGATTTTTGGGTTATAATCAGATTAAAATTGCACCTGAACACATGGAGAAGACAACTTTTGTAACTATTTGGGGCATATTTTGTTAAAAACATAGGGGCAACTTATCGAAAGGCAATGGTCACTTTATTCCAAGATATGATGCACAAAGAAATTGAAGTATATATGGATGACATGATTGCCAAGTGCCCATAAGAAGAAAGGTATGTCATAGATTTACAAAAAATTTTCGAAAGGCTTAGAAAGTACTAGTTAAAATTGAATCTGACAAAGTATACTTTTGATGCAAGGTCAGGAAAGTTATTAGGCTTTATTGTAAGCGAAAAAGGGATTAAGGTTAATCCTAATTAAATTCAGAGTCATTCACGAGTTACCACCTCCAAGCATGCAGAAGAAAGTAAAAAGTTTCCTTGAGAGATTAAATTGCATTGTCCATTTTATTTCTTAGCTCATGGACAAATATGATCTAATCTTTCTACTTCTCTATAAACATAACCCATAAGAATAGGATGAAAATTGCCAAATAACTTTTGAAAAGGTGAAACAATATTTAGTAAATCCTATAGTCCTTTTACCACTAGTCTTAGGATGCCTCCTTTATTGTACCTTTCTGTGTTTGAGTGAACAATAGGATGTGTACTAGGGCAAAATAATGAGACCAGTAAAAATGAAAAGGCAATTTATTAACTCAACAAGAAATTTCAGATTATAAGGTAAATTATTCCTAAATAAAGAAAATATGTTGTGCCCCAGTTTGGACTACAAAGTGGCTCAAGCAATATATGTTATATCGTACTACTTGGTTGATCACAAAAATTGATCCGATCAAATATCTTTTTGAAGTTCCAGCATTGTCTAGAAGAATACTAAGATGGCATCTCTTATTATCAGAATATGATATAGTTAATGTGAGCCAAAAAGCAGTTAAAGGAATTACTATTCCAAAATTCTTAGCAAGCCAAGCCCTTAATGATTATCAGCCATTAGATTTTGATTTTCCTGATGAAAATCTAATGAATGTTTCTGTTAAAGAGGTGGGTGATCAAACAAAGGAACTAGAATGGAAAATGTATTTTGATCGGGCCTCAAATGCTCCAGGTCATGGAATTGGAGCAATTTTTATATCCTCACAAAAAGATTACTATCATTTTATCGTTAAGTTAGATTTGATTATAGCTAGAATATGAAGCATGTGTCATGGGACATCATCCAGCCATTGAAAGAAATGTTCGAGTATTGAAAGTCTACAGGATTCAGCCCTTGTGATCTATCAGTTAGCGAGGAAGGGGAAACTCAAGATTCGAGGTTGGTTGAATATAAAAAGTTATTCTGGAATTGTTACAAGAGTTCAAAAGGTGGATTTTATTCATTTACCTCTAGATGAAAATCAAATGGCAGATGCTCTTGCCACTCTTGCCTTGATGTTTTAGGTGAATGAGAAAGAAAAAGCAATCTTGATTCAGATAAGCTTGTTTGAGTCTCATACACATTGTTATAATGTTGAAGCTAAACTAGATAGTAGTCCATGGTATTATGACATTAAAAGGTATATTAAAGATCGAGAATACCCGGACAATGCCTTTGAAAATGACAAGAAGGCCTTGAAAAGGTTAATAATGAGCTTCATTCTAGATGGCAAAATTCCTTAGAAGAAACACTATGATTAAACGTTATTAAGATGCGTGGATGTTTCTGAAGTACAAGGATTTTTGAAGAAGTACAGAAAAGAGTTTGTGGAATTCATGCCAATGGGTATAAAATGTGAGACAAATTATGAGATTGGGCTATTTTTGGATGACTATGAAAGGAGATTGTATCAAGCATGCCCAAAAATGCTATAAATGCCAAGTCTATGCAGATAAGATTCATGTGCTGCCTTCACCACTACATGTCATAACTGCTCCATGGACCTTTTCTACGTAGGGCATGGATGTTATTGGGCTAATTACACTTATAGATTTAAACGGTCATCGTTTCATCTTGGTGGCTATAGACTAGTTCATAAAATAGATTAAAGTTGTTTCTTATGCAAATGTGACAAAGTGACAGTGATAAAATTCCTAAAATCTAATATTATTTGTTGATTTTGAATACTTAAGCTGATCATAATAGACAATGCCTCTAACTTGAATAATAAATTAATGATAAAGATAAGTATACAACTAAAGATCTTTCACCACAATTCAGTGACATGTCTTTCTATGATGAATGAAGTAGTGGAAGCAACCATAAAAATATTAAGAAAATTATGGCGAAGATGGTGGAGACTTATAAAGATTGACATGAAAAACTTTCTTTCGCACTTTTAGCTTATCGAACTTCAATTTGGACATCTACTAAGGTAACACTTTACTCATTGGTATATGGCACATAAGTTGTTATAGCAATTAAGGTTGAAATCCCCTCGCTTCGGGTACTGAAGGAGACCAAATTAAAGGAAGCTGAGTTGGTTCGAGATCACTATTAAATTTAATTAAAGAGAAAAGAATATGAGCAATCCAAATGGGTAAATGTATCAGAAAGAATGATGAGAGCTCGTGATAAAAAAACTCTGCTCGAGACAATTTTATAAAGGGGAAGTAGTATTAAAGAAAATTTTTCTTGGCTAGAAAGATCCATATAGTAAATGGGCTCTGAATTAGGAAGGACTTTATGTGGTTCAAAAAGCATTTTTTTGATGGGGTGTTAATTTTGACAGAAATGGATGGGCACACTTTACCCAGTCTTGTCAATGCTGATAATGTAAAAAAATATTATGTCTAAAAAACAAAAACAAAACAAAAAATTTCCAAAAAAGTAAATAAAAAAATAAATAAAAAAGTTAAAAGACGAGGGCCTTAAGTTGAAAACCCGAAAAGGATGACTCAGGCAAAATGATGCATGAGATGAAGTCGTTGAAGTCTCAAGATCAAAAAGAAAGGCATTATGCAATCAAAGACATCTTTAAAGTCCTTGATTTGTATAAGCACAATGTTCCATTCAAGAAAGACTTTTGAAGAATTGAATGAGGGATTCCAACCATCTGACTAATACCTAATTTTGTTCTATACATTGTATATACACTTATTAATATTGTATTCTTTCCCTCTATTGGTTTATAATCATACATCTTTATTCATACCTTTGTCATTCTTTTATTCACACCTTTGTCATTTTCACTCGTACCTTCGTTATTTTTATTTATACATTTCTCATGCCTTTGTCATGTGCATATATTTCTGATTAATGATGATTAACATTTTAGAAATAAAAACAAAATGATTTTTTTACATTACTTTGGATTGAGGTTAAATATTATAGGGACTTTAGTTACAATTTTATTTTTACTGACATTCTAGAAAAGGTTAAAATTAATTGATAATGTGGATAAGTGTCATCAAAGAATAAAGAATTTGGAAGTTGTGATTAAAGGACATTTTTTATAAGAGGAAAGTAAATTCTTCATAAGAAGCTTTAGATATAGGCAACATTAGCCTTATTCACCTTACTTAATCACAAAGAGC
The DNA here is from genome assembly GCA_038382065.1 of Adansonia grandidieri. Classification (NCBI taxonomy): domain Eukaryota; kingdom Viridiplantae; phylum Streptophyta; class Magnoliopsida; order Malvales; family Malvaceae; genus Adansonia; species Adansonia grandidieri. Next base: position 21,770 of record JBBYHK010226395.1, on the reverse strand, counting down.
TGTAAACCTGGGCATCATTAGCCTTGCTTCTCTTACCTAAAGAAAACAATGTACATAATATTTTCTAAAAATGCCTTCAACTCTGAGTATCAGAGTAGGTTCAGTTTGCCCGTACCACCTTTTGAAAATGCCTTTAAATTAAGGTTCGGGCACTAACTCCCTTAGCCAAAAAAAATGATTTTCATAACATTTTTTGAGAATGCCTTTAAATCCCAAAATAAGCTAAATTAGAAATAATGAATAGCGACCAAATTCATAGATTATATAGAGGAATCATGGGATTCATCATATGCATTTTGCATGTATTTGCATTCGACAATTTTTAAAAAAGTTAAGCGTGATGGTGAAGGAGAGCAACAATCATGCTTATTCTCTAAAAATCAAAAGGTAAGTCCTTCATCCTTTCAAATTGATCAAGTATCAAATGTTATCTCAATCTTTCATTTTTGGACTTATCAGTTTCATCCAAGTCAACTCCTTTTATTTGTTGACTAGTACTTTTTGTCTTGGTCAACCTTTTGAATTTATTAACTTATTAGTTTCGCCTTGATCGTCCTCTTCATTTATGAACTTGTTAGTTTTATCCCAATCAGCTTCTTTTATTTTTTGACTAATAGTTTTTATCTCAGCCAACCTCTTTTATTTGTTGACTTATCGTTTCATCTTGGTCAACCTTATACTTATGTTGACTGGTTAGTTTAACCTCGGTCAAGCCCTTTCATTTCTTGAGTTGTCAGTTTTGTCCTGATCAACCTTTATCTATGTTGACTTATTGGTTACATCTTAGTCAACCATTTTTATTTGTAGGCTTATCAATTTTGTCTCGGTCAACCTTTACCTATGTTAACTTGTCAGTTTTATCCTGGTCAACCTCTTTCATTTGTTGACTTATCGGTTTTGTCGTAATCAACTATTACATTTGTTGACTAATAAGTTTTGCCCAGTCAACTTTTTATCCTTATTGACTCATAAGTTTTCTCCTAGTTAACCCTTCATCCTTGACCTTTGTTAACTTGTAGGTTTCATCTGGGTCAAATTTTTTTTTTGTTGACTAGCATGGTTTAGTCCCAGTCAACCCCTTTTGACTTAGGTTTTACTCTAGTTATCATTTTAATTTAAGGTTTCACCTTTGGTTAAATAGTTCTTATGTTTGTTTTTAGTTTACTTTATTTTTCAAAGCTTAATGGCCAAACGAAGTTATGTATATTTGGTTTTTGCCCTATTCTTGATTCTCAGCAACGATCAAAGAAGGGCAACTGTAGATACCTAATTTTGTCCGGATCCCTTTTCGAATAATCCTGAATATCTGAGATTGAGAGCTTAATAGCCAACCTCATTAGGAATGATTTTTTTCAGATAAATAAGACATTTTTAAAACCTTTTTAGTCATGTTTAAATGGGCATAAGTTCACGTGGCAAAAAAAGTCATTTTTGGATTTCTAATTTCGGATATATAAGATGAATATTTAAAAGAAAAATTATTTGTAATATTTTCTTGTTAAAATTTTGAAAATCCATTTTTTGCAGATAATATCATGATCAAATTTCTCATTTTTAGGAATTTTTTAAGAGTTTTTTTAAAAATTTAAAAAATTAACTGTCACATATTTTTATTGATAGTAGTGTGGTATTTAGGCCAATATGTACCGTAAAAAATTCACAAATATTCAACAAAAAATTTATATTTGCCTTTTATATCATAAGGTGTCAAGTTGTTTATTTCAATAATTAATTTTGAATTTTTTACAATATCACGAGTATCATATTCATGAAATTTTTCCTGCTAAAATTATTTTGAATTGAGGATTTTCATCTTTACTACTTTGTAAATAAATATTTTGAATAATATGTTCTATTTAGTTCATTTTATAGAAGTTTCAATGTATGTTTTGGAATTTTCTTGGTTTTAAAACACAAGCTTTTCATTATTTGTAAAATTTTTAGTGGAATTTTGATGGGTTTTGAACTTCAAAATTCTTTAGAAATTCATATTTAATTACCATTAAATCATTTTTTTCTAAATTCATTTTATTTTATAAGTTTTACACTTTCTTCCTATTGCTAAAATACGAAATTTTCTACTCCGTAATTTTTTTGGAATGATTTTTTCCAATTTATAATTTTTAAAATTTTCCAAATATTATTATTTAACCCATATTAAATCAGTTTTAAAGAATTCATTTTATTTTATAGGTTTTGCATTTTCTTTCATAATTTTCCCTCTTCCAAAATAAGAAGTTATCTACACCATCAATTTTTCGAGAGGATTTTTCTCGGTTTATAATTTTTAAAATTCTTCAAATATTATTGTTTAAATCATTTTAAATCAATTTTGAAAATTTTGTTTTATTTTATGAGTTTTGTATTTTTTTTCATATAATAATTTTTCCCAATAAAGGTTTTTCTCATAAATTTTTATGAGTTTGGTGTTTTAAATGTTTTTTCCATAAAAAATTATTTTTATTATTAGGATAGATTAAATTGATCACATCGAATTTTATTTCAAATACATATTTTTTAATTTTTATAATTTAGTCCTTGTAATTAATTTTTATGATATAATTTTACATATTAATACAAATATTATATAAAATGCTCTAGAAATCAATGATGTCATGAATGGCATCACTCTTAATAGGACAAAAATAACAAATTTAAATCAAATGAAGTTGTATTTAAGTCAAATCAAAATACCAAATAATCATTGCATGTAATAAATAAATAAACAAAATAAAAATGTTTTAGAATGGTGCAGAGAACATTCAGCCAAGGCATTCTATTATGCCTTGTTCTGTCTTCACCCCTATAAATAAAGGTGAGATTTGTTCATTAGGGTTCTTTTGAAATGAAATAATAAAGAAAAACCTTGCTTTTAGTTTTCTTATGTTTTTTAAGGTGAAAACATTACTCCTTTTTTTTTCATTTTATTCATTTTTTTTATCTCACTTATGTCCCAAAATCATGTTAAAGCTCACGAATTTTTATCCATTTCGAAAGGCTAAGCATGGTGACTTAGAAAATTTTTTATATTTGTTGTGATTTTTGTTTTTGGGTTAAATTTTGTTTTTTTATATGTATATATAGAATACTATGTTTGTGTTGTGGTTTTGATTTTGTTGCATTTATGATGATGTTTATATTGTTTATTTCATGGTGTTTGGTGTTGATATACTATTTAGAATATTTGTACATTTATCTTATTTTTATTTAAGTTTAATGATAACTAGTTATGTTTATTTTCATGATTTTTTATATCAAAACATGTTTAGGTCTGGTATTCTTCACCTTGACCAAATCTGATTAGAGTTGATAATGATGATTTTGTGCTTATTTTTGTTTTGATTTCATGATTTCTAGGTTATTTCGTAATGTTAGTGAACTTAGGGTCTAAACTGTAAAATTTATAAAAGTTTTGTATGACATTTTTGGCTTGGTTGAGAACTTTATAAGCCATGAGATTTCTAATTTATTTGTTTGTAAACATGTTTTAGCTATTTTTAAAACTTTATAGGTCATTTTGCAATTTGGCAAAATTTAGGAACTAAATTGCAAAATATGGAAAAATCATGTTTTGTGGCTAAAAATGCTTGGCCGAACCTTTATGCATATTTTTTCCATGATTTTTGTGTTGATTCTTTGCTGGTTTGATGATTTGTTTTTATGATTTTTATGATGGTTTTCCATTAGGGGTCATTTTAGAATTTTAGAAAGTTAGGGACCAGTTTGCAAATAACCAAAAATTTTTGTGTCAAGACCAAAGTGTTGGCCAAACCTTTGAGGATGTATATGTTGTGTTTTTTGTAAGTATTTTTATGTGTTTATGAGATTTTATGATTTTTTTCCATCTAGGGACATAAATGTAAAATTTAAAAGTTTACAAATTAAATGGTAAAATTTAGTCTTTAGGGGTGAAATGATCATTTTTATCATGTTTAAAGATTTCTATTATTCCCATGGCCTTCTATAGGGTATAAAAATTTTAGAAAACTTTTGTATTCTTTATGTTTTTCATAGGGTACGAAATGAAGTTTTCAAAAGTTTAAAGGTTTACTTTGAATTTTTGCATTGTAAGCCAATTATAGAATTTTAGACTCCTTTTTTAGGATAAATCCATCATTATACAACTATTTTAGTGTCTGTTAGGGTTGCTGGGACACTTTCATGTCAAAGGTTTATCCGAGAGGCATTTTGGTAATTTTACTCATCGAAATGCTTTTTATGCCAAAGGTGAATATTTTGGATTGGTTTAGGCTTTTAAGATTACTTTAGTGTCCGTTGGGGTTACTAGGATACTTTCACGTCGAAGGTATACCTTAAAGGCATTTCGATAATTTTGCTAATTGGGATGTCTTTACGCTAAAAGTAAACTTTTAGGATTATTTTAGCCTTCTAAGATCATTTTAAAGTCCTTTAAGGTTATCGAGATACTTTCACGTCAAAGGTATACCATAGATAAATTTTGTTAATTTTTGCTCACCAGGATGTTTTTGCACCAAAGGTGAACATTTAGGATTATTTTAGCCTTCTAAGATCATATTAAAGTCAATTAGGGCTACCATGATACTTTCACATTGAAGGTAAACTTAGGGGCATTTTGGTAATTTCTTTCAAGCTAAGTCTTAGGTAAGCATCGGGATGCTTTTAGGCCAAAGGTGCATATTTAGGATCTATTTTTATTAACATTTTCGAGTCCTTAGGATAACCAGGATACTTTTACGTAAAAGGTATACCCTAACAGCATTTTTATAATTTTATATTAAAACCAAGTCCTATGTGAATACTAAGATACTTTCATGTCAATATTAAACATTAGGAGTAGGTTTGTCATTTTTAAAGATTTGTATTATTCTTATGGCCTTTCATGGGGTATAAAAATTTTAGAAAACTTTTGTATTCTTTCTGTTTTTTAGGGTATGAAATAAAATTTTCAAAAGTTTAAAGGCTTAATTGGAATTTTTGCATTGTAAGCCAATTCTAGAATTTTAGTCTTCTTCTTTAGGATAAATCCATTATTATAAGATTATTTGAGTGTCTGCTAGGGTTACCGAGATACTTTCATGTTAAAGGTATATCCGAGGGGAATTTTGATAATTTTGCTCATTAAGATGCTTTTATGCCAAATGTGAATATTTGGGATTGGTTTAGCCTTTTAAGATTATTTTAGTGTTCGTTAGGGCTATCGAGATACTTTCACATCGAAGGTATACCTTGAAGGCATTTAGGTAATTTTGCTAACTAAGATGCTTTTATGCTAAAGGTGAATTTTTAGGATTATTTTACCTTCTAAGATCATTTAAAGTTCGTTAGGGTTATCAAGATACTTTCACGTTGAAGGTATACCCTAGGGACATTTTGTTAATTTTTGCTCACCAAGATGCTTTTACTCCAAAGGTGAACATTTAGATTATTTTAGTCTTCTAATATCATTTTAAAGTCCGTTAGGGTTACTGTGATACTTTCACATTAAAGGTAAACCTAAGGGCATTTTGGTAATTTATCTTAAGCCAAGTCTTAAGTAAGCACTAGAATGCTTTTAGGCCAAAGGTGCATATATAGGATACGTTCACATTTTTATTAACATTTTCGAGTCCATAGGATAACCAAGATAGTTTTACGTCAAAGGTATACCCTAATGGCATTTTCATAATTTTACATTAGAACCAAGTCCTATGTGAATACTAGGATACTTTTATGTCAAAAGTACACATTAGTAACAAGTTTGTCAGATTGGACCATTTTTAGGTCTTAGGATTAATAATTTTCATAAAATCGGATAATGTTTTTCATTTAAGGCAATGTCTTCTAATTAAATTGATATGAGGAATTCATACCATAATATATGAGGGGTTTTGCAGATTGTTTTAATAAAAGGCATTCTTTTCAAAATGGAAGTCGAGATTTTCCAATTTTCGTAAAAATAAAACCTTTTGTATTTCAAAAGTTCTCTAGTGGGGTAAGAAAGAGAATGATAAAAAAAGCTTTCATGTCCTCTTAGTCCTCTAAGAGGTTATGAATGATATTATGATTTCCAAAAATAATAGAACCTAACTTTCCTAGAATAATAAATATGTTTAATAAGATATTATGGGAATTATAATTAGATATTTAATAGTAAAACCAAACAAAAATAGAAATTTAAATTAACATATAATTACTAGGGTACCAATTTTTGGGCATTATGAGAGGGTCGATCCTTACTCATGATTGTAACCGACTCCTAAACCCTTTCACATCATCTCTAGTATCAAAGTGGACCTCAAGTTTTGTTTAGGAGTTTTATGACCCTCAAAATGTAAACTCCAATAGATGACCACTTTCACCTAATAAATAAATCAGTAGTGAATCCAAAATAAGTAGTAGTTTCATAACGACTATTTAAAGTTAAGTCGAGTGAGTGATTCATCTTGACAACTCTATCCATAGGCATGAAAAATAAAGAATAATAAAATAATAATGATATATCCCTTAAAAATAAAAAAAATAATGTTATATAAATATATATAAGAATAATGGGTACATCTACTATTTTAAGTCGGGGTGGTTAAGATTCGTATCTGGGCCATGTTGCGACACACTTATGATGAAGTTGTAAGTGATGCTGATTCAGAGCTCTAACAAAAGGCTATGAACACAAAGATGGATTCTAAGAAATCAAACTTGGTATGGGAGCTTGTAGACATTCCTAAAAGGGTAAAACCCATAGGGTGTAAAAGAGTTTGCAAGAGAAAGAGGAATGTTGAAAGGAAAGTCAAAACATTTAAGACTAGATTGGTAGTACAGGGATACAAGCAACAGCTTAGTGTAAGCTATGATGAAACCTTTTCACCTTTTGTAATACTAAAGTCTATTTGCATTCTTTTTTCCATTATTGCAGCTCTCGATTATGAGATCTGATGAATGGAAACCAAGATTGCATTCTTGAATGGCCATCTTGACGAGAGCATCTATATGATACAACCAGATAGGATTTAGTAAAAGGACAAGAATCAAAAGTTTGCAAGTAGCTTAGATCTATTTTTGGATTAAAGCAAGCTTTATGCCTATGGAACCAAAGTTTTAACTAATCAATCAAAGTCTTTGGATTTAAGCAACATTGATAAACCTTGTATTTATAAACATATTAAGGAACGCAAAGCGATCTTTCTGGTCTTATACGTTGATGACATACTATTGATTGGGAATAATGTAAGGAGCTTGTCATATATCAAACTGTGGTTGTCGTGATAGTTTGACATGAATAATTTTGGGGAAGCTAATTATGTTCTAAGCATTTGTCTTTTTAAAGATCAAAAGAATAAGATGATAACATTGTTCCAAGCTTTACATGTTGACAAAATTATTTGCAATGCAAGATGCCAAAATGGGTTCACAACCTTCTATGGTAGGATTCACTCTTTCTTTGGATGATTATGTTAAGATATTTGAAGAAAAAGAGCACATGAAGAAAGTCCCTTTTGAATCCATTATGGATAGTCTCATCTACGCTATGTTTGCACATAACTAGATATTTGTTATGCAGTTGGTATTGTAAGTTGATATCAATCAAACCATGCTAACAAGCATTGGCAAGCCATGAAGCATATATTAAAGGATCTTAAAAGAACAAAGAACTATATGTTGGCATATTCAGGATAGGACCAACACTAGTAGTATATATGGATTCAAAGTTGCAAACTTGTAAAAATTTGAGATAATCAACTTCTGGGTCTATAATTGTCCTAGAAGGAGGAGCCATTGTTTGGAAAAGTATTAAACAAACTTGTAACCTGACTCTATTATGGAAGCTGAATATGTGGCTGCCTCTTAAGCATCTAAAGAAGTAATTTGGCTTCGTGAGATCCTTAAAAACCTTGAGGTATTTCCCTGTATGGATAAACCTATTACACTTTATTGTGATAATAGTGTAATGTCTACAAAATCATGTCCAAGGGCAACCTTATTGATCATTTCACTAGAACCTCGGTGGCTAAGAGCTTTGAAAGGCATGTTGAAAGCATGGGGATAAGAGATATTACTCATTTACTCCCGTAGGGTAAGTGGGAGATTACTAGAAATCCTTAAGGATGAAATGCATTTTGATGTATTTTATTCATTTGAACTAATTATTTATATATCTATATATATTTGAGGTTTCATTATATCATTGCTATAATCTTATTTAGATTTACATGTTAAAGCAAATGTAAGCAAATATGGTCATTGACTACTTGTGTTTATACCATTAGAATGTTGCATATAATGGACTTTATATGTGAGAAGACAACATTCTATGATAAATAATCTAAATCGATAGTCCATAGTCTATGGGGTTAATGTGAGTAATTAAGTTAGGTTAAGACTATTATATTATCTAAATCAAATTAGGGAGATGGCTTGTCTTGGTCATCTAGGTTGGTTTGACTCCTAAGTAGAGACATAGATATATTCCTAAAGGTGCTGATATAGTGGACTAGATCAAAGTGTAAATTATTCCATTAATAATTCTATTTAGATGGATTAATTCACTTTTAACGTTCATTGCATAACTACCTTAATCCTGAGTAAATAATTGACTCCATGTGCCTAACTTGTATGCTTTGATGTTTTACAAGCTAAAGCATCTCGAAGTAGTAAGCTATTAGGCTAGTTCATTGGGCATATGACATATTCGATGAGAGCTTTACTTATTAGATACGGAATCATAGCTCCTATAAAGAGATAAGGTTATCATCCTAAAAGGCATTATATGGTATAGTGAAAATGCATAAGGCCTTAGTCAGTTGTATGTCAAAGGACATATTATTCATATGTGGTGAACAATCATTTTCACATGGAGAGTTTAATGGAACTTTGACATAAGGTGATCAAGTAGGTAAAATAGACTTTTAACTTTAAGTTGATCATGGATATCACCTACCTTAAGAAAGGCTTTTGGCAAATGGCTTAAAGGTATCAGAAAGGGAGAATTAGGGATAAAAGGTCATGGTAGGACCCCAAACATGTCTTGATGAAGGCTTTTGGGGAACTTGTTTGAAGGTTTTGGAATGAAAGAGGAGAGATATGGTCTAAAATTTTTGGTAGGGACATAGGTTGCCTCGAGAAACTTTTGAGGTATAGCTTGGTAGCATAGGTTTTGGTTTGTTAAGAAGAACGTGGATGTTTCTAACACAATCCTGATACATGTCAAATTACCTTTAATAGGATTCTTAAAGGATTATCACATTTGTTTGATCTCTAAAAAAGTATAAAAATTTTGAGGGATTGGTCCTTATCATTCTTAGCCTAAATTAGGCCATTTGTATATATGATGGTTCTGGTATGACCATATGCATGGCTGAGGATTGATTCTCTGAAGTTTTGGGTCTTTCGATGAGTTAATTTTATGCCTGGAAAAACTTGGAGAGTGATGAAGAATACAAACAGTTATATGTTTTCATTAAACATATAATTCAAAGTTTAAGATGTGCTGATTCATGAAAATGAAAATTCAAAGACAAAAGGTTTACCATAAAGCAAGCTAAATTAGAATTCCCCTATTGTCTTAGGTTTACACATCTCATTTCTACTTTTATAATTAATCAAGATCTAATTGTCCCTTTTGAATCAACTATTGCACTTTTCACTTTAGAGTCATACATACTTTATAGAATGACCTATATTCCTAATATGATAGCCACAAGTAATGATGGTGTCATGGCCCTTTAGGTTCAATGGCTCTATAGGCTCAGAGTAAATTGGTGAAATCAACTAATCCTAAATGAGTTAAGGAAGTAACTCTATGTTTGAAACTAGGACTGACTTTATGGGCATCTATCTCAAATGCCCCTTTATCTTTTTTGATTATTCCTAAGTCCTTTTATTTGCTAGAAAGTCTGATTAGAGTTATGGGCATTGAGCTACTCATTGGAAAAGACGCTTAGGGGTAAAAACTTGAGTAAAGATTTGATGAAATGTTATCCCTAGCATTGTGAACCATTCGGCTCATAATATATGGATGGTGTATGGTAAAACCCTTCGTTGCTTGTCCATTATGGATCAAGGCTTCGACCTCTTTTCTCTCATTGATGGCATTTTCTTTGCCTTGGTGTCAAAGGTTTCACCTCTTTAAAGCCTTCCTATCTTCAATACATTTTCAGTCATTTCCTTAGACAGGACCATGCCAGCAAAATTCCTTATGGCATTCCCTATAAGCTTGTTGTAGAAAAGGGCATGCAATGGCTCCATAAAATACATGGTCATCTCCCTTCATTTAATGGTGGTTGTACTTGTGTTGCCTCTTCACTCCATCTTTAGGCATTTTGCTTGAAGCTCTCACTAGGCTTTTTCTCCATGGTTATCAGAGACAATATATTTTATGCCTAATCAAAGATGTACTTATATTGGTCCAACAGACCCTAGCAATGTTAGCCCATGTTTGGATCTTGGGCTTTTCTAGTTCATTATACCACCGAGAAGTTACTATAGTTAGACTATTGTAGAAATAATGAATCAAGAGTTTTTCATTGCCCCCAGACCTAACCATCTTATGGCAAAACATCTAAATACAAGTAGTAGGATTTATGGTCCCATTTTACTTCTTAAACTCGAGCATGTTGAACTTTGGTGGAATGATAAGGTCAAAGACTAAACTAGAGATTTGACATTTACAACTCCAAACTTGTCACTTCTCTCTACAACCCTAAGGCTCTTTTCCAAAAACTTGTACTTCATTTCACTTTTAGTAACCTTAATAGATTTTACACCAATTGTCTTTTCTTGCTCTGTTTCTTTATTAAGGTCTATGAACAAAGGGTTTACAAGTGACGAACCCATATTCACACCATGACATCCTTGACCAAATAAGGTGCAACCATTGTGTTTGTATAGAGGAATGGCTGCGTAGGTGGGATTGGTGTTGTTGGGGGCAGCTATTGTTGGAATACTCCTTCTTCGATAGGTGTCACTCTAATGCTAATAGTGCAGTGAGTTTCAGGATTTCTTAACCCTTTCTCGATATTAGCTGCATTAATTTGACCATTTTCCTTTGTTTAGGCTAACAATAGTTTCCCCAACTTGGGTACTTAGACATGTAATTCCTTATTTTTGCATAGCATTTGCTCATGGGCCTCTTTGTATATGTGTTCTAGTTGTTCGATCCTAGCTTAATGGTCATTTTGCATAATCAATGGCTTCAATTGATCTTAATAACTATCAAAAGAATAATGGAGCATATTTATAAAAACTCTTACATCAAAAAGGACTATTACTCTACCCGTCAGGTTCATGTCATAAAAAAATGCATGCATGTACACAAGTGAGTGCGATGAAGACATTAATGTGAGTATGAAAAGATGATATGAACAGGAAAATGTTGTCATGGAGGTTTACCCTTATGATTACAAACATATAAGGAGTGACACATTGATTGCATGAAATGCACCATCCTTATGTATAGTATGGCTCTCTGAGGGATAAGAATAGATAAATTTGCTCTAAGCTTAGGCATTATAGAGTTCATTCACCAATGGCTTAAATCTATTTTCTCTAAATGTTTGACACAACAAAAGTTGCATGTGACATGAACATGAGAAATAATAAGGTAGTGAAAGATGAAGGAATAATTGGTAAAAATAAAAGACATAAAAAAAAGAATAAATCATAAAAATTGCCCCAATATAGGCATTATGATGTCTTGGGGCAAACACAAAAGGCCACAAGCAGTGTTGCTTACCTATCAAAATCTAAATTATTAATGTGGGCAATATAATAGTGTGTTCGAATTAAAAATACCCCTATGATGTCTTATTAGGGTGGAAATTAACACTTGAAAAAGTGACAGTCTACTCGTCACTGTCAAGTACTAGGCCAATGTCAAGCCATCGATTGGACAACATAACGGCCTATTCGATTTAGGTTTATCCGTAACGAAATGGCATAATGCCTCGTAGGATGCTTCTAGTGATCTAGGCAATAATGTATGCTCATCATCATCTAGTATTCGGCAGGATATCGATCGGACAGCATAATGACTTTTTCGAGTGATTTTCATTCCCTAAGAAGTGATTTCGAGCCTCAAAAGGGATGCTAAGTGATAGTGTTCTAATATTATCTCTTGTAAAAGAAAAAAGGCATTAGCCATCAATCGAATAGTATAATGGCATGCCCCAATAGTATTACTACAATGGATGACATGATCCAAGGCAAGAGAGAAGGCATTAGTGATGATGTTCATTCATCATCACCTATGCAACAAAGAAATGATAAAGTAGGGGTAATAAGTAAGAAGTATTTCCCCGAGTATCTTATTTTTCAGGTTAATCTAGTAGCATTTTTGTATGGCTTAACATGGTTTGGTTGTTATGGCTAAATATGTAGGGTTAAGTTGACTATAAAAGGTTCCCAAATTGATTCTCCATTTAGTAGAGACAACCAAGGCACCTCGATCCTAGGCCCATTGTAGGCTTGGAAAAATATGTTCTATTTGGGTCCATGTATTTTGCTATGCCCAAACGGATACAAAGAATACCACGAAAGCATATGTACTTTACACCATGAAAGATATTGCTAACCTACAGTTAAAGAAGATATACAGATAATTAGCACATTTCCACTTAATAAAGGTGTTATTGTCTCTGCAAAAATAGAATGACTAAGAGTCTAACGACATGTGAGTGCACAGTGGTGTCAGAGAAATAATCAAACCTATTTGTTTACTCTTTATTACCATTTTAAAGGAACTGTCCTATTTTTCTTTTTCTTTCTTTTTTCTTTTGGATGGTAGAAGAGAACCTTAACAATTATGAAAAGCACAAAAACACGAAGAGTAATGGCAAATAAATATCATGTATAAAGCAAATGAAGAAAGGGGATTATGCATAAATAACAACTAAAATTGAGGGAAGCCAAGAATCATGATAAAATTTAGCTAGTTACAGGTCGACTCCCTAAACAAAGCCCCAACTGACTTGCCAAGCTGTCACAATGTTCTGCTCCCATGTAATGTGCTGTGATTTAAAAATAATAAGAAAAGGTGGAGTTCATCTTTGGACCATCCCTTGATCTGGATTTGAATTAGGTGTGATAAGGAGAAAATCGAAAAGAGAACTGTAAGAAGAATCGCTAGTCCAAATGGTATTGAAAGGCCATTACAAAATAACATGACTTGGAGTCGCCAATAACTATTTTAGGCTAGTTATGATCGAATACCTATTAAGACCGATAATTTTAGGTTACAAAACTCAAAATATTGATTTTATGGACTATTTATACTTGAGTTCATTTTTAAAGGTCTAGGAGTTGGTTACACATGGGAAGGATTAGCACCCTTACGACACTTGCAGTTGGTGCCATCTAGCCATAAATTATCTGAGTGTTGCTTTTCCTCAGGTTTTCATGTAATTATTATTCATGTGTAATCCCTTTATTATGAATGAAATTTTTTAGACATTGGATCCGAGTTTTATTGATAAAAGTTTGATTAATGTCTCTCTATGCAACCCAAAAGAGGAGAACACAAAGGATTTGGTAAAATAAGATCCAGATTGATTTGGATAAGGATAATCTACATCAAGCACTGAAAGTGCATTAATGTAGAACGTTACCTTAGATTTAGTGAAATTTGAATTTTTGAAGACATGAATGCACGTCACCATCAAGAAAAGAAACGGGTTAGTAAGGCATACATGAATATAATAAAAATTGCATTAAAGACAAAAAAAATGGAAATAGAAATGAAGGACACTCAGGATGTATCTCATAATTGACCTCATTATTAAGGAATAACCGAATTGACAATTTTGAGACGTGTTTGGACTCGAAGGTCGTCTTAGGCGTAGAAAGGTTGATAAAAGTTCTAGGAAAGCCTAGAGGAGTGGAAACTTAGAATTTTGATTTATTTTTCAAAAGCAGGGTTGCAGTATCCCTCAGGGAAAACAAAGTTAAAAAAATCCCCTTGGAAAAGCAAGGTTGGAGTATTCCTCGAAAAAAAAATTTAAGTGATTTTTGAAAATCAAAATTTTTTGAAATTTTGAAGAAAATAAAGTTTAAGATGGAATGTATTTTAAATAAGGAATAGAAATTACTTTTTAAAACAATTTTGAGTTTTGATACGAGCGTAAAGGGGCTATGTCTTGAGTCAGGATTCCATAAGGAAAATCGTTGAATATATTTTGAGTTATTCGAATGACTAGAAATATTGGTTTAGGAAAATTCAAGCAATATTCCCAAGTTCAACAAATACGTGCTATCCACCTTCCTAAATTTATTTCAATTTGGTCTAGTGGTTTCTAGTAGCGAATGAGGTACCATTAGAAAGTTAGCTCGATAAGGATTAATGTAAAAATATTCCAAAAATCCTAGAAAATCACTTTCTAGGTGGAATTAAATTTTAAATCGGAGTCTAAGTCTATATTGATAGCAAGTCATGGGAAAAGGGAGCATAAACTTTGAAAAATCATCCTAGACTTGTTTGAAATCATTACATCACAAATAATACCTTTTCAAAAAAAAAATTTATAGCTTTTCTAGAAAAATGTTAAAAAAATCCAAGAAAATTGTTCAATGGGCCAGAATTGCCCGAATAGAATACAAATTGTTGATTCCAAGGGTTTCGAACAATGAATATTCAAAAAATCATAACACTTATATTCGGAATAATCTAGGGGCAAACAATGTATCTTTGTAAAGCTAATTCAAAACCTTTTTCAGGAATATCGTACAATTCAATAAAAATTACATAGAGTCTAGAAATAATTTTTCAATTTGGACTGTTGTGCCACTGGTACTGAAATAAAGGTTTCTTTGGGTTAAGGTTTTTATAGTCACATGTCAAGGTGTTGGACATGCGAATGTCCAATCCTTGAGGTCTATGGGATTGAATTAGTGACCAATCCAACTCCTATAGAATATACCACCAAACCATCTACTATCCATAACCAATTGTGATGATAGACTCAAAACAAAGCTCAAATTAGGCATTTGAAAACATTTTTAATTTTTTGACCAAAAACAGAATTTATTTTGCCTAATGAGGCCATGATCCCAAATATTTATGCTTGATATATCCCAATGATATGAGAACCAACACTAAAAACATTAAATCCATGCTAATCCCCATTGATTAAAGTTAGCATAGATTTAACTTGGGGTAGGTTTTATAAAATAGATTTCAATCCACATCAAACAATCATTATAATAAACATGTTATAGATTGAATGAGTAAGCATGATATCAAGCACTCAAGGCATGGTTAGGCACAGATGCTATGGCACTTTAAAAAGTAATAGATGACTAAAAGATAAGCAATGGCACAAGTCAGATTCAGTCATGTAACAATAGGTATCAAGCATCAAAAATCAAAGTGTTAAGATGAAGCAAAAAAATTAAAGCAGAAATGCAAGCTGGCTGAATGGAAATAGAGCAAGATGCATGATTTTTTAGCCACCAAAATATCATAACAACTCATTAAACACATAATTACATCAAACAAGCTCAAAGAAATGCATGAATCTTACAAGGTTCATGATTATCATACAAAAGGCTTACTAAAATGGCCTGAAAAACAAAAATGAGAAAAGAAAAAAAATGTAAAAGAGAGGGTGAAAGAAATATACCACAAAATAAACCTTGTAGCTTGCTTAATCTCCTTGTTAATATGGTGCCTCCATTTTTGTGTTTCGCTTGTTTTTAACTTTCGCTTGTTTTTAACTTTCTCTTATTTTTTTCTTTCTTTTGTTACTATAAATTTTTTTCCTAGGGTTGGTGAATAAAATGAAGAAAAAAAATAGAGAAAGGTTTTTTTTTCTTGAAAGCCAACCTCTTGGCTTGAAGCCGTTTAGCCAACACTATGGGCAAAGGGGCATTTTTTGTCTTTTAGTTATCAAGAACGATCAGTCATGGTCTCTTAGAGTGTGCTTTCAATTTTTAATTAGTCCAAGTGTTAGTACTTGAGTACCAACTAACCACCAAAGTTGTAAAATACCCTTTGAATATCACTTTTTGACATGAAATACCCCACCATCAAGCTATTGAGTCTTTAAAACAAATCATTAACCTAACCAAATCAACCCAAAATTAATTTAAATGACAGACATATTGAATCAAAATAATTTTAATAAAGCCTATTAAGAATTTAAAATATTTAAAAGAATAACCCCATACAATTAAATAAAATAGGTCCAAATAAAATAATTAAGTATGCATATGGGTTGTATTTTACTTAATGTATATTTTTATCAGATTTGATTTTAAATTAAATAATTTATGACTTAACATAATTAAATAAGACAGGCCCAAATAAACTAATCAGATATACGGATTGGATTTATTTCATTTAGTATATATTTTTATAATGCTGTTTTAAATTAAATAATTTATGACCTAATATAGTTAAATAAAATAAGCCAAAATAAACTAATCAAACATGCATGTGGGCTCTATTTTATCTAATGTATATATTTTTTTATAAGGCTTGGTCTTAAATTAAATAATTCATGACCTTATCTTAGCTAGGAATGATGAAGATTGGACACGAGCTTGTACAAATGACTTCAATGATGCCTCAAACAATGGCTTCTCATGCTTTGAATGTTGGCTTAGACAAAATAGAGTGTTAACAATATTTATAGACCAAGATTGGCATCTAGCGATGCATCATGGCCACCCAACATGTACGAAATGTCAATATGGTTTTGACAAGCCCTTTAGCATTGAGTATCTCAATATAATAAATATCCTTTCATCATATATCCTAGAATTAGCAAGAGCATGGTTCAGTATATGCTTTTAGCCAATTCCATATTAGTATGCAACCCTATGTGTTAGCTCTAAAATCCATATTGCCTTCGCCAAAGACTTTGAGTTAACATAGGCCAGGTACATATGAGATATGTTCCTTAACATTAGTTGGGGTGATGAATCCTCTCTGGATCAGTCATTCACCTACCACTTGATTCTTGCAATACCCAAAACCACCTTACCATAAGAATCCATCTATTATGGACCTGTTTGTGATAGAATCAAAACATGACACTCTTCATACAAGATGACCTTGTGTCACAAGTCTAATGATCACTTACATTATTGACATATGAGAGAATTTCCATAGATACTTAAGAGAAATACCAATTAGAACTCTTATAGTGGGTCAAGTGTAGTGAACTTGTTACCATAACAAGCACCCATATGATGACCCTAAGTATCTTTATACTTCAACTTATAAGATCAGCTACATGCATCATATGCATGAAAGCTTATATATGCCAGTCTTTGTCTATTGTTAGTGCTCTATCTTGAAAATATGATCACTAAAAATGTTTTAGAAATATGGCTTTAATGCATAGGGATCTTATAATTGCAACTCTTTACAATTCCCTTACGAGGCCAATGTGTTTCATGGCCTTTTTCTACATAAGATAACAATTATACAATTAAATCTTATGGATGAAGAAATACCTTTATAGCATTAATAAATATAATATATGATTACATCAAATCATGAAATGCTAATGCCTTACAAGCCATAACGATTGGCTTTTAAGGCTTACACTAACAAAGTGTTGTAGGATTTATGCAAGAGGTAAATGCCAAAGTTTATTGGATTTGCAATATTTCATATCTATTCCAAAGTGTTAGATTTTATGGCTGTGAAAAATTGTTCAGTCTTGTTTAAGATAATGTTTGTAACATGAAAAAAGATGCATCATTATCTGAAAGAGTTTTTAGAAGGTGTGCTACATCTAAAAAAGTGATTTGTCGAATGGTATCTTGAAGAATTAAAATAGATTCATTCCCTAAAAATGTGGGATCCTATTGGGTTAAAGGCTACCTATTGAACCATTTTATTTTATTAAGCATTTACTAGCCTTTCCTTGTGAATTATTAAATACCTCCAATTGATAAATTGTCAAGTATTTTCAATTATCGAAATAAATTCATAATGAACTCTTTTTCTTGGCTTATCCTGATTTTGTGCCATTGCTTATTGATTTGTTTATTAATGAATAATATATTGATGAGGAGTGAACATACATGCCTTGATATTTTGATAAAAATAAGCAATATTCTATTAGGAAATTGGTATCTATTCTAAATTCTAGTGATTAAAGGTTTGAGATTGCCTAAGTGAAAAGATTTTATGGTTGAATGCTTCTAAGAGAAAAAAAGTATGAAAATGAAAAATAGTAAAATAATGGTGAAAGACTTAAGATATATGGTTAATGATGAAACATAGAAGATGTTACCAAATTGAAAAGAATAGGCATTGATTGGAGAAAGAAAACAAAGAATGAAAAGAAAGATGGTAATAAAAGTCATAATGAATTTGAAAGAGATAAATGAATGTATATTTGTCTTGACAAGTGTTTCAATAAAGAAGAACAGATGGTGAATGACATTGAGATGGATCATGTACTATGATTGGATATTAACATAAAAGTAAGAATCATGCATATGCATTCATATTGCATCATAGGAAATTATTCAAAAAGAAAGATATCCCTAGTGGTGTCAATAAAGATAAAGATCATTTCCTAGTGGACCATAAGTTAAATTTATTATAGTCAGTACACAGAGAGAAAAAAAAAAGCCTAATTTTGTTCGTTAAGTGGAAAACCAATATTGGCACCTACTTAGAGAGGTTATGCCTTAGGATAAGCCAAACGTAGCAAGCCATGTGTAAGCCCAATCAAGTTAACCTATAGATATAGATAAGCCTAGCGTAGCTAGCCCTGTTATAAGCCCAACAAAGTGGGTCCATAGAAAAGGATTACCCCAATGTAGTTGGCCATGTAGTAACCCTAATGTAATTGGCCCACATAGAGAAACAAGCCCAGCCTAGTTAGTTAGACAGAAAACTAGTGAAATTGGCACCTTATGAGGAGGTTATGCCCTACAAAAAGGAGTTTTTCTTTGTTCGCTTCATTTGATTATGTAAAAGGTTGGTATGTTAGGTTTAAGTTACCTTTATTTTATTATGTGGAATATCAGTGAAGTTTTTCTTTTGTTAGCTTTACTAGGTTACGTAGAATTTTAATGGTGTTAGTGGTCCTTTTCATTTGACTATGTCAAAGGTCGATGAAGTAGGTTTTAAGTCAACTTCATTCAATTAAGCAAAAGATAAAATGGAATTTCACTTGATTAGGCAAAAGACTAATAAAGCTTATTGTCTTTTCTTATGCTTTATTTGACTAGACAGAAGGTTTATGAAGTCAGTTTTCTTTTTGTCCTGTTCACTCGAGTAGGCAGAAGATTAGTGAAATAGGTTTTTGAGTTAAATCCTCTTCATTTGGCAATGTGTAAGTTCATCAAAGCAGGCAGTATGTGTCAGTCCATTTTATTTGGTTATATGGAAAACCAATAAAGTAGCAACTAAGTTCTCTTCATTTGGTTAGGTAGAAGATCAATGAAGTAGACATGCCAGTCTACTTTATTTGGTTGTGGATAAGACTAGTAAAGTTAGCATTTTCAACTTGTCACAACGTACCCCAGGGTGGATCTTCGCGGATCTATGGGTGTGTACGACTTAAAATATTTTCCTAACTTGGAAATGTCTTCTTGATTGAGACTATTCTTTGGCATTGTGATGAGAACAAGAAAGTATAGATTCTCAACTTGTGATACAGGGAAAGAGACCTTAAGATGAATCACTCATCTTAGTGGTCTCAGATGACCATCACAAAATGATCAATGCTTAGAGTCGCTACCGATCATTTCGAGCTTGGCATGATCAAATGCCTATTGAAATCTATGTTTTGGGATACGAAACTCAAAACATCTATCCCATGGTCTACATAATGCAAAGATTCACCGTTTGGGTTCAGGAGTTGGTTACGCATGATGAGGTACGAACCTCTTCGCGATGCCTGAAATTGGTACCTTACTAGCTATGTCTTATCCCGATTTTGATTTTTTTTTATCTTAACTTGTTGCCATTTCGATATAACCCTCTTCTGATGCATGAATCTTATAAAAATAATCTAAGTTTTCATGAAAAAGTTTTAATCTCATATAGGACTCGGAGAGATGGGGAATATAGAGATTTTTGATAAAAATGACCTCTAGATTTTCTTTGAAAATGGAATGTCCCACTTTGGGCATTAGAGAGATACGCACACGGAACATTACCTTTAATTTTATTTGGAAACATTTTGAAAATATGAATGCACATAATTATCACAAAGAAATTATGTTAGTCAAATAATAAATTAAGTAACCTAACATGGATCATTCGATGTAATGATAAAGAAAAGGAATGGACCATTGGAATTTATCTCAATATTGACATCGATTATCTAGGAATAACAGAATCGATAATTTTCGAGATACATTTGGGTTTCTTGATTAAATAAGGTTTCTTTGACATATTCGTGGAAATCTGAAAAGAAAAAAAAGAATGATTAATTTGTAGTTAAAAGATAGGGTTGGAGTATCCCCTCAAAAAGATGGGGTTGGAGTATCCCCGTGAATGGAAAATAGGTTTTTTTTTTTACAAAGGAAGATTTTTAAATCTTGACAATTTTAAGAAGCGAGGTTAGAGTATCCCCTTAAAAGGTCGGGGTTGGAGTATCCCCGTAGATGAGAAATCATTTTAACATAGAAAGATTTTTAAATCTTGACAATTTTAAAAAACGGGGTTGGAGTATCCCCTTGGAAGCATGGGGTTAGAGTATCCCTGTAGATGACATAACTTCATGATTTAGAAAATGGGTGAGCATTTGACAATTTTTGGCAAAAAGATTTATTGTGAATGAGGATGATAAAGATGTAAAATATGTTTGTGCCTTGATATAAGCTTGTGCAAGGTTAAGGTATGGTCTCGAGTCCGATCAGGGTGATATGGAGACATTCGAATGTCTCGAGGCAAAATTCGGGAAAACAACTCAATTTTGACCAAAATCAAAAACAAGGGACAACATCACACTATCTTGCTTCTTGAATTTATTCTAAATTGGTTTGAAGGATTTAGAAGGTGGACAAGACACCGTTAGAAAGGCAACTCAATGAGGGTCATTTTAAAAATATTTCCAATATTCCAAGAAGCCACTTTCTGAGGGAATAAATTTTCAAGTTTGAACTGATTGAGCTGCTAGCAGAGCATAGGAGTGACAAGGTGTGTCAAAATTTGAAAAATCACCCTAAACTCATTTGATGTCAAAAAATCACAAATAATACCTTTACAGAAAGGGAATTTCATGAACATTTTAAGAAAAATGCTTGAAAATTTTGAGAAAGTCATTTAGTGGGTCTGAACGGCCCATCTAGAATACATGTTTGGATTCTAGAGTTTTGGATAGTTTAGACTTGAAAAATCATAACTTTCTCATCTAGAATGATTTGGGGGTGAATAAGATATCATTTTAAAGATAATTCAACATGGATAGAAAAATATCAAAAAATTCATGAAAAATTATTTCAGATTTTAAAATGATTTTTCAATTTGTAACAGTTGTGCTGCCAGTAGGGGACAAAGCGAAGCTAGGAATATCTCTTATTTTTTTGTCTACAGGTCCAAACTCGAGTCATTAATGTTCAAACATTTGTGACTGAAGGGAAAGAGTGGCATGAGCATCACGAACTCATTTGCACAGCCCCAGAGTAGTTTGGGATGGTGAAATAGCCCGTTGATCATACCATTTAAGGTTTTGACTCAAGAAAAAGGCTCAAACATTTCGAGGATGAGTGTAAAGTCATTTTCATTAGAAAATCAGAAGATTTGAGCTTGTTGAACCAAGATTTCATATCTGAAAAACTTAATTTTCCCCAAGATATTTTGCTAGCTTTAAGGAAAATGCTAAGTCCATGCTAATCCTCATTGG
>JBBYHK010226069.1:0-30772 GCA_038382065.1 Adansonia grandidieri | reverse complement strand
ATTGGGCTCTAAGGAACACTCCAAGTTGGCACCACTTGTAAGGCTATCTTAATGGGTCTGGTTTATTCATTAAATAGCTAAGCTTAGTCCAAAGGGCATATATATACAAGTCTAAGTCCTTTTGAGAGTAAATTGGCTATCAAAAAACCATAGGCAAAAAACCCTAGATCTCCTTAAAGCCTATTGTGATAACCCTATTTGCTTTTCCAAAGCCTTTTTGTGCCAATTCACATTCCAAGTAATTTCAAAGTGTTTTTTATCACAATGAAGATAGAAAAATCAGTTTTCTATCCTAGTGGAATCAACCAGGATCCAGAATTATAATTTTTGGATCCATTTATTGGCATCTGCAAAAATAACTACTTCCTTGTGAGGTTATTTTTCCTTCCTTTTCGTGCAACAGCTAAGGGAAATGTTCTCGGATCACATTAGATATGTACCTATTGCCAAGTTATTTTTCGATTAAGGCTTAAGAAGCCTTTTGGCTAGCACTGGAGAACCATCGAGCCTAAAGAAGGTTTAAGCTACTATCTGTATGGATTACCATTAGTGATAGGATAATTATGTTGTTCATGATTTTGGATCTCCTCTCAAAAAGCTTGATGCCTAGCATAAGGGATCTTATGGATCTAGAAAAACTTAAGATTATAATAGTTTTGAGTTAGGTAATCTCTAAAAATATGATTCATTAAATTATGATTTAATTAAAATTCATTTACCATATGTAAAACCCTCTCTAAGAGATCCATAGGGAAGTCTAACTTTTTTACATTTTACTTATTTTCACTGCTAATATAATGATATTTTATGAATTTTTTAAATACTATTTTTGCCTAAGGGTGGACTTCACTAGGAATAGGATTCCTAGAATAACATAGGTGATAAGCATTATAGAAATAGTTATGAGATTTATGATGTGAAAGTCTAGTATATGTTGGAAGAACAATAAGTTCCAAAAATTATAAATATTCTAAAAATTCCTAATAATTGGAACACTACCCAACATAGAAAAGAACAAGAGACTTACAATGCCTTAAGGAATCCATAGTACAATGCAAGCAATGGAGATTAGCATCATGTGAAAATTTAGAAAGCATGAGATAGACATGAAGATGTAGAATGACTTAAAAGTAAAATTTGGTCAGAGTTTAGGTATTAAACTAAGGTATCTCAAAATCAAGTTTGATATCTAGAAGAAACACCTTAACCACAATAAAAGCTGTCAAACATGATCAATGAGCTGAAAGAGGCTAGTCAAACTCTAACTAATGAACAACAAGATCAAGCTATTATTAGGGTCTTTCTCCCATAATTGGAGCATATAAAGGTGCACCATACCAACAATGAAAGCATTAATAGGGATGCTTAAAAGCATTTACATCTTGAGAAAGATCAGATTAAGGCATCAAGGCCTAATGCCAATGTATATAGGGTTAGGATAAGTTTTCAAAAAAGCTCCAAGCCTTAAATACAAACTATAAGGTCGGTACAAAAGAAAGGCACCTAAAAAGTTAAAAAATGATTTCCAAAAAAACAAAAGTTTCCTAAGGCTCATTAAAAGAAAAACAAATCTAGGTCAATTGCTTTAACTGTGGCAAAAAATAGGTACTTTGCTTGTGAATGCACTAAGTCAAAGAAGGTTCAAACCCATAAAGTGTTGTTGAATAATATGAATAATTTAAACAGTATGACATTTATGTCTAGTACTGTTTTATTAATTAATTCTCATCCTTTATGAATTGCAGAGTCATGAGCCACAAACCGTGTAGCCTAAGACATAAAATGTTTGTGGATTTTTGTTAAATTCCATAAGGGATAAAATGGGCTTATATGGGAAATAATTCAAGAGTTGAAGTAAAAAGAATTGGTATAAGCAAGTTATGAATGCATGGTGGTCGATGCCTTATCCTACATGACGTGTTATTTATTCCTAACATTTAATAGAATTTGGTTTCTCTCATTATACTTCTTAATCTAAGATTTAATTTGAACTTCAATAGTATTGGTGCTAATTTGTTCTTAGGAACAAATTACTATGGTTCTAGATCATTCCCAAATGGTTTTGATGTTTTTTATTTTACTTACACATTGTGTAATAGGTTCAATGATGCTAATTTTTCCTAGTTATTTTTTAAAGTAATGTAAATGTGGATGTGGATATGTAACATGCCAATCTAAGCCATATCTGGCAACAAAGAATGGATAGATTAGCTAAAAATGGATTATTATGCCCTATTGAACTAGATTAATCTATTAACATGTGAAAATTTTATGGCCGAAAAAATGGCAAGAAAACCATTTGGTAAAGGTATTGGAGTTAAATTTCTATTGCAGCTTATACATTCTAATATTTATGGCCTAATGAATGTAAGGACATAAAGAGAGGAATATATTTCATCACATTAATTAATAATTATACACATGTTGGGTTTGTCTATTTGATTTTCCCATAGGTCTAAAGCTTTAGAATGTTTTAAAGAACATATAACTTAAGTTGAAAATGAATTAGATAAGAAATGTTAAGGCATTTTAGAATGGACCGAGGATATGAGTATTTGTTTGATTAGTTTAAACATTTATGCGATGAAAAAGAAATAGATAGGCAGTTATCCATTCTAAGGACTCCAAAAAAAAAACCATTTTGTGGCATGAAAAAATGAAATTTTTTTAGTAATGATTAGGCTTATGAGGCTCAGGCAAATTTTGCCTATCACCTTTTGGGTGATTCATTATTCACAGCTACTTATGTATTAAAAAAAGTACCTTCCATGTCCACATCCACCCTTTACGAATTATGGACTAGTAAAAAACCTAGTTTTAGTAATTAAGACTTAAAGGTTTGTTACCTATACTCATGAGCTTGATCATCAACATTGCAAATCCAAGAAACAAAAAGGGTATATTTGTAAGATACTTTGAGCATTCAAAGGGATATGTATTCATTGGTGAGCAAGCAAATGGAATTGTAACTGACTTTAAATTCCAGGATGCCACTTTTTGGAAAACAATTTTCCAAATAGACTGTGATTCATCAAGATATATCTCTTTATGAGATTAAAGATGCTAATGATTTGATTATTGTAAATTGATTGATGCATATTTTTTATAATGCAGTAATAGTATCTCATCCAAGTGTGAGCATGATAAAAGATGATGAATTAGTTTCACAAAAATCACATGCCATATGTAATAATCATGAAAATGTTTCTCAACATTACTTTGACATAAAGCGAAAAGCTTACAAAAGTAGCTACAAGATAAAGAAAAGTAGAGAAAAGTTTAAGAATATCTTTCTTTTAATGCAAAAGGAAAATGGCTGAAAGTAATGGGAAAAAATGAAATTAATGAGATTATACAATGTTTAAAAATTGATTAATCTCCTAAAAAGATGCAAAGCAATTGGGAACAAATGGATTCTCATGATTAAGCGTAAGTCTAATGAGATTATTGAAAAATGCAAGGCATGCATTTTAGTTAAAGACTATAGTCAATGAGAAGAAATTGATTATGAAAAGAATTGCTCTTTTGTTGTAAGGGTTACCTTTAAATGCTTAATTCTGACCATAATAGCAAGTTTAGATTTGGAGTTGCATCAAATGGATGCAAAAGCTACCATTGTAAAGGAAGAACTAGAAAATGAAATCTATAAGGAACAACTAATAGGTTTCATTAACAAAGGTCAATAGCACAAAGTGTTCAAGTTACTAAGATCAACTTATTATTATAGACAATCTTTCAGATAATGATATATGAGACTTTATAAAGCAATCACTTCATATGTTTTTATCATGATTGATAAAAACTATCGCCACGTGCCTATCTTTAAAACCTCAAACAATTTTAAGGGCTTAGCGTGCTTGACTTAAAAATGTATGATATTGGATGTGGCCGAGCCTTTGAGTTATCCTATGATCGGGATTTGGATTAGGCATAGTAATATGAAGGGGAGAGAGACCGTTGGGTGAATCACTCATCCAACTGGTCTCGGATAACCTCATGAAGTGGCCATAAACTTAGAGTTGCCACCGATCATTTCAGGCTAAGCAGGATTGGATGCCTATTGAAAACAATATTTTGATTTATGAAACTTTAAACATTAATTTCAAGGTTTACAAACTGCAGAGATTCGTTGGTAAAGTTTGGGAGTTGGTTCTTATGGATAAGGATTAGCACCCCCACAATGTCCGAAATCGGTACTTACTATGTCTCACTTCTGCTTCAGCTTAATCAGTTTCATTTGGTCATTATTTAGATATAATCCCCTTTAATGCATGAACTTTTATAGAAAATGTAAATCCAGGTTTTGATTTATAATTTAACATCCTTAAGATTGAAAGACCAATTTTACAAAAACATTAAATCTATGCTATTCTTCATCTATTGAAGGTAGCATGAACTTAACTTAAGGGTTTTTGAAAGATCAAATTTTTTTTAACAAACAAGCATGCATTTTGACAAGTAAATCATGAACAAGATACAATTTGCACACAGATAAACAGGTATTACCCATGCAAACACATAAAGATGACATTTTCACATGGAAAAGGTAACAAAAATGCAAGGAGAAGACAAATAAGATGCATGAAAGTGACGTAAACATATTTAAGTGAAGAAAAGTATGTTGAAGTTGTCAAAATAGCATTCTTATGTCATGAAACTCATTAAAAAACCAGAAAAAACACGAATATACTCAATGCATGTTATGAAAACATTTAAATATGTGTTAAGCATATGAAGATGGGTGAAATATGATAGGAAACATATGAAAGGAATTGTTTTGATAACAAAATGAAAGAGTAGAAGTTTGGCTTACTAAGCCATATTAAGGCATCAAAAAGCATCAATATCCTAAGACTACCACAACCAAGGCAATAATAATGCATAAAAGTCCTAGGATGGTCAGGGTAGCATAAAGGGCTCACTAGAGTGATGTAGATGATAAAAACAGAAAATGTATGGAACAATGTAAAGAAAATATACTAAAAAAAGCTTAAACATTTTTATTTTCTTAAAGCTGTGACTTTAAACTCAGTTTTTTCTCTTTCTTTGCTATTATTTAGCAAGCAAAGATGAAAGGAAGAAGCTTTTTGGTAATATTATTCAATGCTCAGCTAATGCTTTTAGGAGACAAAGCAAGGGCATTTTTTATCTTTCATTCCTATAGGGACATCCCCAACTACTATGTACAGCTGGCCTTTTTCCCATTGGTTCTACCATGTGGCGTAAGAGGCAGAAAGGCTATAACAGCCTACAACTAGAGATATGCTGAATGCTTTTAAACAAACATATATATTATGAAAGTGACCCTTGTCATTGGCTATTTGGACTTTAAAATTTTGTTTAAATTTGATCATTGGCCCAAAGTCAAGGTCTGCAAAGAATTATGATGATTTCTTGGTGCAAAAACATGTTTGAATCAAATTTTTTAAGGCTGAAAAAAAATGGTCTGAACTAGGCAAAAATGCCTTAGTGTATTGATACAAAACATGCTGTATCGATACACAAGGCAATTTTTACTCATGGGTATCGATACAATGAGGTGTGTATCCATACTAAAAGAAAAAAATTATTTCTAGTCTCAAAACTTAGAGGCTTATATCGATACTCCATGGATTTGTATTGGTACTTATGCTTGTGTGTCGATACATTTTGCTAAAAATCATGACTTTAGCTACTACAAAGGTCTGTATTGATACAAACATGGTAGGTATCGATACCACACCTTAAAAATCAATACTAAACCCTCTTGTATCGATACTACTATGAAAATTCAAGCTTTTGGCAATGTAAAAGCCTCGTATCAATACATATGCACCAATATAACTTGCACGTACCTGTGGCTACTTAAGTTACCTCACTTTGGTCACAAATAGTAGGAAGTTGATCCATTTACTCATCTGAATGACTCTGGTGACACCATGAAAAGTGGCCTTTAATGCCTCATGTTACATTTTTCTTTAACATGGCCCATAGGCATTTTAGACTTTCCTAAAAAAAATTTCACCTACGCTGTGCCGCCTAATAGTGTTGGCAACACGGCACCCGACAGTTATCCCCTAATTTTTATTTTCTATTTTCTTATTTTGTTATCTTTCAATTAAGTCTTGTGATGCAAAAAGTAGACCCTAAACTGCTACTTCTTAGCTGTTGCTAAGTATTAGGAACAAGGCAAAGACAAATAGATACCATTTTGTTCGGGTAGGATAAAGATTCTATGTGTTTGCAGAAAAATAAAGAGCTATTTAGTATTATATTGGGATAGGCTAAATTTATTTGCACAAAAGGAAAATATTGATAAGGTTCATAGGGTTTGACCTCTCTACTAGGTTGTTTCTCGGGTTTAACCTCAAATAGGTGCCACCAGCTTGTATGAGCTTTGACCTCGATAAGCATCAGTTTTTTGTGGACTTAGGTAGGTAGTTTCCTCAGTTTGACCCTAGATAAGTGCCACCAGCTTGTGTGGACTTTGACTTGATAGGTGTCAAGCTCTTTATGCACTAAAGTAGGTAGTTTCCTAGGCTTGACCCCAGACAAGTACCACTAACTTGTGTGACGTCCAGCTATTTATGGACTGAGGTAGGTAGTTTTCTAGGTTTGACCTTAGACAAGTGCCACCAGCTTGTGTGGGCTTTAATCCGACATGCGTCCAACTGTTTATAGACTGAAAAGGAAAAAAAGACATCTTGCTCTTTGAGGACTAAAAGAAAATGAGTTTAAATACCTTTGATGGATGATTTTCAATGAGCTCGTAAGGTCAGAGATACTCATATAGGCTTTTTTGAGGTTTTTTTAGAAATAGGAAATTGTACCTTAGGTTCTCCACTAATTTAACTTCTGTATATGAGAGTGGGTACCTGAAGGATATTAGATGTTGTATAATGCAGGGGGATGCAAATGCATGTCTAAATGACACAAAGATGATAATTTTAAAAGCCTAAACTAATGGTCAATTTTGGCATTCTTTAGTTGTTTGCTCTTTCATGTGTTCGACAAGGTGGTCTTTTGCCTCGAGGTTTATTAATCTTGCTCTAGATTTCCAAAGGCTTTGAATGTTAAAGTTGTCTATCAAAGGTACGAGAGGTTCATGATTATGAATGGATGGTCTTAAGCTTAAATGGCTTATTTGAGGACTTTCATTGCATTGAGTTTAGTGAATATAGGGCTTCGTTTGTCTATTATGATTCAAGGGAGTGTTTTTACTGGTTTAGGTGGATTATTCTAAATTTTGATTGAGGATGACAGTTTGAAATAAATTTTAGCCCTTTGTCTTGAGGTTGGACTTTACTGGAAGGAGGTTCTCAGCATATTTTCAAGATGTAGGGTCTAAGGGCAAAACTGATTGTGTTCTAAAGAGTTTATTCTTAGTCTTTAAACATGGAATAAAATTTCCTACGAAGTTTTATCTTTCTAAGTTATGCTAGGAATCCTATTATCAGTTTTGTTCATTTATCAAGCATTATCAATTAAATGATAAACATGATCTGACATGGAATGCAGGGTTACAAAAAGATTTTGTAATAAATCAAGTAATTATATTTTATTAAAAGAAAGAGGGCACAAGTTATGATAAACTTTTGAGATTTTGAAAGATTTTGAAATACAAAAGAGATAAGAGAGGACCTCCTAATCAATTGGCCCCTGATGCTAATGACATGAATCCTCCACTAAATGCTTTCAGAGATATTTTTTGAGTGATTAATCCTTTTGGTGTTGGCTACCTCACAAGAAGATTCTTCTAATTGCCCTATGTTGGGATAAAGGCTTCAAAGTTAGGTAGTTTCCTTTTTTCAAGTGTAAATAAAGATGAGATTTGGTCAGGTAGATCGGCATAGAACAGGTGAATTAGGCTATATTTGGTGTCTTGATCAGGGTTGTGAATGTGAGGAAAATTGGTTTTGGGCTGGTGATGGTTTGGGCTTGACTTGGTATGAGTAAAAAGGGTCTGGTTATTTAAGTTGCCCTTTCGAGTTTTTAACCTAAGCTGGCTCTCTTTTTTTTTTATTTTTATTTTTTTTAGAGTGGAAAGAGAAGGAGAAATAGGATGCCCTTTTGGCTTTTCATCCTAAAAATCCTGTCAGGCATAATATTTCTTAATAAAATTGAAGTTCACAAGATTGGGTAGGTCACTGCCGTCCATCTCGATTAAAATAGGGCTTTTCCAAAAAATACACGTTTCACCACATTCGACCTTTTCCAAATTAGTGTCTATCTTTCTTGAGCATCTTATGGATCAGAAGAATTTGTTTGAACACCAAGTCACTTTTTCAGAACTAACAAGGATGAATTTTTTTTGTTATGGGCTTTCATTATGCGTTTTTATGACATATGGCTTTATTTGATAAGATTGCACTGCTTACATTGGTTTTTGACCTGTTCGACCTATTCAAGTTGTGATTCCATCAAAGCTCTAAGTGAAGGGATCAGCCTCGATAGGTAAGACAGCCTTCATGCCATAAACAAAGGAGAATGAGGTAGCACCTATGGAAGTTTGTACTATCGTGCGATAGACATGTAAAGCAAAAGGTAACTTTTCACGCCAATCTTTGTACATCTCAGCTATCTTTTTTACTAGCTTCTTGATATTCTTGTTAGTTGCTTCAGTTGCCCCATTCATTTTTAGACGGTATGGGATGGAACTTTGATGTTAAATCTTAAACTAAGAGCATACGGCTTGCATTATTTTGTTTTTTAGGTTGCATGCATATCAGTAATGATTTGCTTGGGAAGAACATACCGACAAATGATATCCCATTTGATAAATTTGCATATAATAGATCTAGTTATAGTGGCATAAGAAGCAACCTCTACCCACTTGGTGAAATAATCGATAGCAACCAAGATAAAATAGTGCCCATTGGAAGCCTTAGGGTAATCAGTCCGATCATGTCCATGCCCTATATAGAGAAAGGCCATAGCATTGTCATAACATGCAGAGGTGTTTGTGGGACATGGATTTTGTCCACGTAGATTTGGTATTTGTGGCACTTTTGAGCATAGTCGATGCAATCTTTTTTAAGAGTCAACAAATAGTCGCCTGATCGTGTGACTTATTTCACTATTCAGTGTCCATTAGCATGTGCATCACAAATTCCTTCATAGACTTCTTTGAGAATTCTTTTGGCTTTAAAGGCATCCTTGCACCTAAATAGTACTTGATCCTAACCTTTTTTGTATAAAATTTTGCCATCAAAAATGAACCTCGCAGCTATCTTTCGGATGGTTTTCTTGTTAATTTCGATAAAAACTTTTGGGTATTATTGATCCTTGATGTACCAAAGGATGTCATGACACCATGGTAGGCATTTTTTTCTTCCTCAACATTCTAATAATGTGTTGAGGCTATATAGATACTCATCTAAACGGGAGCAATGTCTGATTCTCGATTGACTTTGAACATAGATGACAAGGTGGCCAAGGCATTAGCAATTTGGTTCTCTTCTCGGGGTAAATGTTGAAAGCTAATATCATCAAACTTTTTTCTAAGTTCTGAGATCATATTCCAATAGTGGATTAGTTCAGCATCACGCATTTACCATTCTCCTTTCAGTTCATAAATGACAAGGGCTAAATCTCTAAATACTTGCAATGCTCGAATACCTTTTCAATGGCTGCTTGGAGTCCTATGACGCAGGCCTCATATTCAGCTATATTGTTAGTGCAATTGAAGTTTAATCTTGTAATGAAGGGATAATCATTTCCATCATATAAGATGAGAATTACTCTAATTATGTGCCATAACACATTTGAAGCTCCATCAAAGTACATTTTCTAAGATAAACTGCACTCGACAGTGTTATCTGCCTTGTATATGCACATCAAGTCCTTATTAAGAAATTCAAAGTCTAAAAGGCTGATAGTCACCTGTTGCTTGGCTTGCTAAAAAGTCAGCTATTGCGTTACCTTTTATGGCTTTTTGGTTCACATACACGATTTTGTACTTGGAAAGCAGGACTTGCCACATGGCTAACCTCTCTGACAATGAGGGAGCTTCATACAAATACTTGATGGGATCGAGTTCGATGATTAGCCATCTAGTGTGGTACAAAATGTATTGTTTTAACCTTCGAACCGTCTAAGCTAGAGCATAACATAGCTTTTCTACAACTAAATAATTATTTTCATATTCCGTAAACTTTTTGCTTAGGCAGTAAATAACTATTTTTTCCTGCCTAACTCATCTTGTTAACCCAATACATAGCCAATTAACTTGTTAAAAACTAATAGATATAGGACTGAATGTCAACTGGGCACTGGTGACATAAGTATTGGTGGATTTGAAAGGTAGTCTTTGACCTTATTGAAGGCTTTTAAGCAGTCTTCATTTTATTCCCTAGGATTTTGTTTTTGAAGTAGTGAAAGATTGGGTCGTATTTGTCAGTTAACTAAGATATGAATCGAGCTATGTAGTTCAACTTTCCTAAAAAACTCCTCACTTCTTTTTAAGTTCAAGGTGATGGCAAACTTTCAATGGCCTTGACCTTGTTAGGATCAACTTTTATTTTTTTCTTGCTTACAATGAAGCCCAATAGTTTACCGAACGCGACATTAAATATGTATTTGGTAAGATTTAACTTGGTTGGTATTTGCAAAGCCGTTTAAAGAGTTTTCGCAAATTAGCCATGTGGTTACTTTCCTTTAGCAATCATATCATCTACGTAGACCTTGATTTCTTTATGCGTGAGATCATGGGATAGTGTTACCATTGCCTTATGGTAGGTTACCCCAGTGTTCTTGAGCTCAAAGGGCATCACTTTATAGCAGAAAGTACCTCACATGGTTACAAAAGTGGTCTTTTCCATGTCTTTAGCTGCCATTTTGCTTTGGTTATAACCTAAAAATCCATCCATGAAGGAAAATAATGAATTTTTGGCAGTGCTGTCTATTAGAGTTTCAATATAAGGTAAAGAGGAATTATCTTTTGGGCTAGCTCGATTTAGATCCCCATAATCTACACATATCTGCACTTTACCATCATTTTTAAGGATTAGGATTATATTGGCTACCTATTCAGGATATTTTACTACTTCGAGAAATCCTGCTTCAAATTATTTCTTCACTTTTTCTTTGATCTTCAAGAGCATTTTACGTTTCATCCTTCTAAGCTTCTGTTGTATGGACTTACACTCGAGTTTGAAGGGAAGTTATGGACCACAATGTTGGTGTCTAATCCAGGCATGTCTTGGCAGGATAAGGCAAACACATCTCGATATTCTTGGAGAAGACTTATTTGCTCAACTCTATTCAATGGTTTTATGGTGGTTACGATTTTGACTTCTTTCTGATCTTCTTCTATTCCAAGATTTATGGTTTCAGTGGGTTTTTCATGAGGCAATATATGTTTTTCATCATGTTCAATTAGTCTCAGCAGGTTCGGAGGTATGGGGTTCTCTTCAAAATTCTCTTCAGACTCGACCTCATCGACACAGATTGGTTGGTTGAAATTGATTTCCAAAGTTCTAGTATGAATATTCATGTCACCTTCAGCGTGGTACCTGAAAATATGAAAAAATAATAAAATAGGTGGAAAAATATGTAGAGAAAGGTCTAAGAGTTGACAAGAACTATGAACTCAAAGGATAAAATGCATAATGCTTGTCACAACGTACCCCGAGATGGATCCTCACGGATCTATGAGTGTGCATGACTTAACATATTTTTCTGACTTGGAAATATCTTCTTGACTGAGACTTTTCTTTGGCGATGTGATGAGAATGACAATGTACAGATTCTCGACTTGTGGTATAGTGAAAGGGACCATAAGACGAATGGTTCATCTTATTGGTCTTGGATGAACATCACGAAATGGCCAACGTTTGGAGTCACCACCGATCATTTAGAGTTAGGCATGATCGGATGCCTATTGAAACCTATGTTTTGAGTTACAAAACTCAAAACATCGATCCCATGGTCTACGTAATACAAAGATTCATCATTTGGGTTTGGGAGTTGGTTATGCATGATGAGGTACAAACTTCTTTGTGACGCCTGCAATCAGTAGCTTACAAGCTATGTCTTGTCTCGATTTCGATTCTTTCGATCTTAACTTGTCATTATTTCTATCTAACCCTCTTTTAATACATGAATCTTATAAAAATACAAATTCAGGTTTTGATGAAAAAGATTTGATCTCATGTACGCCCCGGAGAGATGGGGAATATAGAGATTTTCAATAAAATGACCTTTGGATTTTACTTTGAAAATGGAATGTTCCACTTTGGGCACTAGAGAGATACCCATGCGGAATATTACCTTTAATTTTATTTGAAATGTTTTGAAAACATGAATGCACATGATCATCATAAAGAAATCGTATTAGCAAGACAATAAATGAAGTAACATAACGCGGATCATTCAATGCAATGATAAGGAAAAGGAATGGACTATTGGAATTTATCTCGCAATTGGCATCGATTATTTGGGAATAATCGAATCGACAATTTTCGAGATGCATCTGGGTTTCTTGATTAAATGAGGTTTGTTTGACGTATTCATGGAAATCCAAGAAGGAGAAAAAAAGATTAATTGTAGTTGAAAGACATGGTTGGCGTATCCCTTCGAAAAGATGGGTTTGGAGTATCCCCATGGATGATAAATAATTTTGACAATGGAAGATTTTTAGATCTTGACAATTTTAAAAAATGGGATTGGAGTATCCCCTCAGAAGATTGGGGTTGGAATATCCCTGTGGATGACAAATCATTTTGACAAAGAAAGATTTTTAAATCTCGATAATTTTAAAAAGCGGGGTTGGAGTATCCCCTTGAAAGATCAGGGTTGGAGTATCCCCAAAAGTGACACATCTGACACTCTTTACAGAAGTCAAGTTAGAAAACATAAGTTGACAAAACTTTATGATTTATGAAATATTTGAGCGCTTCGATAACTTTTGGCAAAAAAAATTATTAGGAATAAGGATGGTAAAGATGTAAAATATATTTGTTCCTTGATAAAGCTTATGGGAGGTCAGAGCATGTTCTCGAGTCTGATCGGGGTGATACAGAGATATTCGAATGTCTCGAGGTAAAATTCGAGAAAATAACTCAATTTTGACCATAACAGAAAATAGGGGACAAAGCAAAGCAAGGGGTATTTCTTATTTTCTTTATGTTTATGGGTCCAAACTCAAGTCATTGACATTCAAATGTCTATGACTGAAGGGAAAAGTGGCATAAGCATCACGAACTCATCTGCACAGCCCCGAAGTAATTTGGGACAACGAAATAGCTCGTTGATTATACCACTCAAGGTATTGACTCAAAAACAAGGCATAAATGTTTCGAGAACAAGTGTAACATCATTTTCGTTGCAAAATTAGAAGATTTGAGTTTGTTTAACCAAGATTCCATATATGAAAAAGTTAATTTTCACTAAGATATTTTGCTAACTTTAAGGAAAATGCTAAATCCATGCTAATCTTCATTGGTTGAGGTTAACATGCTGGACTTGGGGAGGTTTTGATAATCAATTTTTGGTAGCTATCAAACATGCATTTTGACAAGGGGAAGACAACAAACATACAAGGGGATGACACAAAACATGAATAGGGATGCTAACTTTACCAATGGTCTGGACAAAGGAAATGTTATACATTCTGACAAGAAAATGTTATGGAAGCTGAAAATGATAATGATTCATGACAAGATGCAAGCTGATGTATAAATATGCTTGAAATATGTTAGGCTTATGTTTCATACAAGGATTAAGGATAACCAGATGCATGGATATGGCATAAAATGCATGAGCAAGAGATATCAAAATAATAAGGATGAAATAGGACATTTTGCATATCAAAGGAGCATTAAGGCATCCAAATCCTAAACTACCACAACCAAAGGCCACAATAATACATGAAAATCCTAAGAGGGTGACGGAAACATGGAGAGCTCACTAACATGATGAAGGTGCTAAAAAATAAAAAATGAAAGTGATAAAGTGAGAAGTTATACCAACAAAACTTTACTTTTTGACCAAATAATTGGAGCAGTAGAGATGGCTTGAATTTCTCTCTTTTCCTTGTTGTTAATAAGCAAGAAAAAGAGAGAAATAATAAGGTTTTGGTTCTGGTATGGATGAGGGTGATTTTTGGAGTGTGTAATGGTTGGGAATGAGTGTTTTGGGGCTGTTTTTGGGTGGTGAGTGAAGAGCTACGGGATTTGGTTTTCTTAGTGTAGGAATATGTTTTAGAAGCTGAAAATGAGCTAGAATCTAACCTATTTCAGCTGAGATAGAAGTGGTTTATTTATACCAGCATTTTGGAGCCAATTTAAAGGTGTTTCTGGTCATTTCTCAAGGGAGACAAAGTGGTGTCAGCTTGGTGGCTATAAAGTGGCTGTAGGGAGCAACTTGGTGCCAATGTGATGGACATAGGGTGGCTGGTTTAAATGCTAAAATAATTTTCCAGCAAATTGGGTGGCTGATGGTGATCTTAGTCAACAAACTAAGGAGTAGGGTGATCATGTAACATTGACCTTTTTTTATCTAATTTAGACTTCAAAAAAAATGTTTTGATTAATTCAAAAGTCCAAATTCATAATTTTGACATGGTTTTGATCCTCTTTTTGATACAAAAAAACGAGTCAAAAATGCTTGGACCATGGAAAATTAGCCCGGTTGCTAAAAGA
Source organism: Adansonia grandidieri (assembly GCA_038382065.1). Lineage (NCBI taxonomy): Eukaryota > Viridiplantae > Streptophyta > Magnoliopsida > Malvales > Malvaceae > Adansonia > Adansonia grandidieri. The sequence continues at coordinate 16,151 of JBBYHK010226069.1, read as the reverse complement.
AAAAATTAGCCTGGACAAAATAAGGTGTCTACAATGCTTAATCATTTTCATTTATAATACTTAATAAAAGATGCCTATACAAAAGATCCTATAATGCTTTTGGGTGGAGGCATGTAGGTTTAGATCATAGTATTACTTTGAAACATACTTAAATAGTACAGGAATCTCAGTTTTAGTCCAAACACTCGAGTGGAGGCATGTAGGTTTAGATCATAGTATTACTTTGAAACATACTTAAATAGTACAGGAATCTCAGTTTTAGTCCAAACACTCGAAACAAATCCTGAAGGGCATAGACCAGTCTCTAGGCTTGTATTTGATATCTTTGGCTCATCAATTGCACTAATAGGGAGATCCCTAAATGCCTAATTCAGTATGAGCATAACATTAATAAAGCCAGTATCACATGTCCTTTTGGACAAAAACTTTCTTGAAGGGGCAAAAATAGTATTAGTTCATATCCCATATCTTATCCTGACAGGCAGGCCATCCTCTTCTCATGGTTCTTCTGAGTTTGTTTTCTTTTTTATTGTGCACTAGGCTTGAATCCTAACCCACTTTTATCGATTTGGTTAATAACTTTCAAGGCATCGGCAATCCTTTGGTTGTGCTTTTCAATCCTCTTTCTAGCTTGGGCACTTTTTTCTGAGAGTTAACTTTAAACCCATGTGAGTACTCTTCGATAGGTAAGGCGGGATATCTTTTATACGTTTGAGATATAGGGATCAGTTAGGCAGTAGGAAAGATATCTTTTTCTCCTTTGGCACTGACAACTTTGTTTTCAATGATGAATTTTAACTTTTGGTGCAAAGATAATGGTACTGCCTAGCAAAGTGAATCTAAGGCCTTCCCAACAAGCAGTTGTATGATGGAGCAATATCCATCACATGAAAGTCTACTTCATAAGTGCATAGGCCAATTTGGAATGGTGATGTTTCCTACAACATTTCTGCAATTCACTGAATGCCATACCACTGTGCGACTATTCTAGATATGAGATGCATCAATAGGGAGCTTGTTCAAGTATGACACAGGCATTACATTTAGAGCTGACCCATTTTCAATTAGCACCTTAGGCAACATGGTGCCTTTACAATATGTAATGATGTAAAAGGGCTTTGTTGTCTCCTCTTCTTTTGTGCAGGATTTCATTATCACTGAAGGATATGTAATTATCAGTAGCAATGTTACCCATTAAGAGATCCAACTGACCTATAAAGATGTTGGGAGGGACATAGGCCTCATTCAAAACCTTGAGGAGGGCATTCTTGTGTGCTTTAGAGTTTAACAGCAGTGACAACATGGATGTCTTAGCAAGTTGCTTGTTCATCTGATCGAGAAGCTACATTTACTGTGCTTGATGAACTTTAAGAATTTCGTAGCTTCTTTCTCACTCACTAACTTCTTGATAGCCACCGACTCTAAGTCTTTGGTTGCAGACTTCTATGCTTATTGAGTTTTACCTTTTGATGCTGTGAGGGCATCGCATCTGCCACTTCGAGTTAGATGACTTACCCTTGCAAGGTCAATGTTTGCTACTTACTAACTAAATTCTCCAATGATTAAGGTTTTGCTTTCATAGTTCTAAGGAACCACCTTATTGTCTTTATAAGGGAAAGAAAATGGAAGTTGAATGATCACATTTAGCACAGACTGAACAGGGTAAGCTTTGAGTTTCAATCGATTGCTAAACAATATTAATGGCTTTCCACCCCATAAGAAAGATTGCTCTCTTCTTTTTCCACAGTGTTGATAAACGATATTACATTTGCAGACTCAGTATACAGGGTTTGCTTTTCATCATAGAATTTGATGCTACCCTTATTCATCATCCTTTGAACCATAGCATGAAACTTTTTGCATGTTTGAAAAGTGTGGCTATAAATAGTATGGAAATCACAGAAGTCATCAATTCTTTCCTTTATCTTTTTGGTTGCATTAGCCAATTTAGTTTGTACTAGGATTTGCAAAACCAAATTCATTGGCATAGTGACATCCTTTGTGTTTTTACAATACAGTTCTCTTCAATAACCATTCTACTTAGATCTAACTCAGCACAAGTTTGAGATAAACTAACTTCGATGCTAGATTTTAGTTGTTGACTAGCCATCATTTTTCCTTTCCCTTTGCCTTGACAAATATCTCTTCCACCTAGTTCACTTTTTACGGCCTCATCGATTATTCCACAAAGTATGACTACATCTGTGAAGCTCCTTAGAAAGCTTTTTACTACTTTCTCATAGTAAAGGATTTCCAATGTGTTAATGAATCTAACTGTTATATCTTTTTCTGTCAATAAGGGTGAATCTGGGTGGCTTCTTCCATCCACCTCAAAGTGTACTGCCTGAAGCTTTCATCAGCGCTCTTTTCCATGCTCATAAGAGACAGACAACTAGAAATCCAATCACCAGTAGGCTTCTCCTCATCTATAGTATTAACAGATGGACCGATATGTTCGTCCCACTCTTTATAAAACTTAATCTTAAACAGTCTATTATCCCTTCGACCATTTCTAAGAATGATGGATAGTGTTGCAAATTGTGCCTTGACTATAATGGTAACAAGATGGGTCAATAATTTGTTTGCTTTGATCTTTGATGTCTGAGATTATTCAAACACTTACAAAATCTTACCAAACCTTTTTGATCAGTGTTTTGACTTCTCTAATGCTTATTTTGATCCAACAACTTTTCCCATCAATTATTGTATTCACTATTGGTTTTGCATGTTTAGGGAGTAGATTGGCTCTGACATTTGGTCTGAGCCCTTGTTTGACCTTGATCACTCCTTTTTCTAGCACATTTCTTTTATATGAGGTGCAATTCTTAATAGAATGACCTTTTGCTCCAACATAGTACTCACAGTATGCATTCTCATCGTACCATCTAGGGTACAGTGGTGATCTTGGGTTTGTTAATACTGGAGCCACTAGTTGACCTGTCAATAGTCAAGAGTAAATCTCTTTGTAGGAATGGCGAGTGATACAAAGTGCTCTCTTTCTCAAGGCATTTGTTGATTGTTTTAAGCTCTTGCATTATTCATGTTGCAAGGTTGTACACTCTAGGTCATGTTTTGAATGGCATTTAGTGTAAAACTCATTGTTAGAGCAAACCCGGAAGAATGAACTAGTTGTGATACTGGTGAGTAAGGGTTGAAACTCGAATTCAACATGTTTGAAAAACAAATAGCTTGCGTCAGATGGTAATTTTGATTAAAGTAGGCTTGACTTTCACTAACAACATTCACCTCTTTCTCCTTACCCTTACTTATTGACTTCTTGACTCACTCAGATTACTCATCAATGGATATCCTGCCACTTTTGATAGCATTATCGATCATTTCGCCTTATATAACCATATCGGCAAAATTTTTTAAGGCGTTTCCTACTAGCCTTTCGCAGTAGTGAGCTTGCAAGGTGCCAATAAACATGACTATCATTTTTTCAATCAAAGAAGGATGAACTTGAGCGGCCTTCTCTCTCTGTCTTTAAGTATATTGCCTAAAGCTCTCAAAGACTTTCCTTTCCATGTTCATAAAGGAGAGGTGATCCGAAGCCTAATCAGATACATGCTTATATTGGTCAAGGAAAACATGAGCTAGATCTACCTATGCTTGAATTCTCACAGGGTCTAGCCCTATGTACCATCGGATAGCTGCCCTAGTCAAATTGTCCTGAAAGCAATGAATTAATAGTTTCTCTTTCTCTTCATACCTAGCCATTTTACGACAAATACATACGAAGGTAGGCAGTGGGGTCGGTAGATCTACCCATGCCTAAAGCTCTCAAAGACTTTCTTTTCCATGTTCATAAGGGAGAGGTGATCCAAAGCCTAATAAGATACATGCTTGCATTGGTCAAGGAAAACGTAAGCTAGATCTACCCATGCTTGAATTCTCACAGGATCTAGCCCTATGTACTATCAGATAGCTGCCCTAGTTAAATTATCTTGAAAGTAATGAATTAATAGTTTCTCTTTCTCTTCATACTTAGCCATTTTACGACAAATACATACGAAGGTAGGCAATGGGGTCGGTAGATCTACCAATGCCTAAAGCTCTCAAAGACTTTCCTTTCCATGTTCATAAGGGAGAGGTGATTCGAAGCCCAATCAGATACATGCTTATATTGGTCAAGAAAAACGTGAGCTAGATCTACCCATGCTTGAATTCTCACAGGATCTAGCCCTATGTACCATCAAATAGTTGCCCTAATCAAATTGTCCTGAAAGCAATGAATTAATAGTTTCTCTTTCTCTTTATACTTAGCCATTTTACGACAAATACATACGAAGGTAGGCAGTGGAGTCGGTAGTCCAATTGTACTTTTCAAAATCTAGCACTTTGAATTTAAGTGGGATGATGAGTCTGGAAACCAATCCAAAAGATTTTGCTTCCACTATCCTAAATTTGTCACTTCTTTCAATAGCTCGAAGGCATTTCTCTAACGATTGATACTTGTTTAAGTCTTCATCATTTTTTGTTGACATCTTTATTTTTTTCTTATTTCATTTGCTCATCGAGGTCTGGGACTATAGGCCTTGTCGATGAAGAGCTTGTACCCTGAAATCCTTAAACCAAATAGGATACTGCTTCAAGATTAATGTAGATAATGGCTGAGTTAAAGGGATATTTGCTACTGGAGGATTTTACCTATGCAATGCTCCTTCGTGAGCATTAGTGGCTTCAATACCATCATTCAAGTTGCTTTTGGGGTTAGGTAGGCTTTTTCCCATGTCAGCCATGCTTGTTTGCCCTTTTTCCTTCAAAGCCTTAGACAATAACTTAGTCAGTTCTACAACCTGAGCTTGGAGTTCTTCATTCCTATGGAGTGATTACTCTTAGGACTCCCTACACATAAGTTCAAGTCGCCTAATGCAAGCTTGGTGATCATTCTCCATGGCTTTTCGATGGTTGTGTTGTTATATCGATGATGAACTGTAGGTTTTGTGTTTTAGAGCACTTTCACTTTAAATTATTATCGGATTAACTTTTATAATATGTCATGAATATGTTTGATGCAATGAAAATGAGTATGCAATTATGAAGATAAATTACTATTAGCATGAATGAAATATACAATGAAAGACTTAGGTTAGTTATTCAAATGCAAAAAAGATATTAAGGGGCAGCTCCAACAATAGCATCTTTCATTAAAGCAACAGAATATCTCGATTACACATGATTACATTCTGAAATGCCTAACATGGTTACTTTGCCTGATTACATGCTCCAAAAAATATAACAATTCTTGTACATAGGCTTCGATGGGCCAAATATTGCATGTCAAGGATTGTGCCACATCCATCATGTGTTTTACTTCCAATTGGGCCTCTAAATCTGCTCAATGAGATGGCGATAGTGATCTTGATGGTTTTAGCATGCCTGATCAATCGTGTATAGCCATTTTTGCTCTTGTTATTTGAAGGCTCTTGCTAGTTCATTGATTTGGTTTTGGCGAGCTTGTAGAGAATACTCTAGATCTTGGATTCTGAGTGTCAAAGTCGGATTTTTGACATGGTTTGCCCTTAAATCTTGAACTTAAGCTTCTAATCATCCATTCTTCCTTTGATAGGTTGATACGAGGGCACGAGTTTTAAAGAGCTTCTCCCTATTTACCCTAATCTTTTCTTTACATCAATGAGTTCTTTCTTGAGGGTATTAATTTTTGCTTCCCACTCAACTGGTGAATTTCCAAGGCATCGAGACTGGCTTACTTTATTGAGTGCCACATAATCTTTCCTCAAACTTTTGAGATTTTCCTTGAGATGATTGTTCTTTTTGACAACCTGGTTCACCTTACCATTTTAGAGGTAAAGGTCCATTTCTAATTGACTTTTTTCTTCCTTTAAGTGAGTAATTTCCTTGACGAAGGTTGCCCTTTCTTATTCAAACTCTTGCCTAAGTAATTCCATTTTAGAGGGGAATCCCTTAACTATAGCTTGTAATGTTCCAACAGTAGACAAAGGTAAAGAGTCATTGATGTACTGAGTCCTCCACTTATCATATTCCTCTCCAATATCTTTCTATACAATGAGTTTGTTTCCATGCATGGAAGGCTAGTTAAACTTTTGACTTGTAATTAGGTTCACCGTAGACAAAATCCCATAACTCTAGGTCTTGGATGAAGGGAACGAATTATTGGCAGTAAAATTATCAAAGGACTAGGAAGGATAAGTAGCTAAATCCCATAAACGGCACACAACTGTAATCTCTGCATGATATATGACCATCTGTAGGGAAAACTAAAAGGCCTTCTATGTCACCTTTTCCCATTTAAGGTTCTAGAATTTATGGACCTATTCTTCTTTGGACTTATCCTGAGGCCATTTCTTCTTGAGGACCTTGAAGATAGAGCTAAAGCTCAATAAAAAGTTGCATGACATCTTCTTTTCGAGACATAAGTGATTGGCAAGCCAAATATGGAGAAGCAACGTGTATCTGATGAAGAGACCTATACCAATTTGCTTGCAAAAACTAAGAGCTCGGATGGTTTTAGCAATAATGGCTAGTGCAGGATTGATGTTGTAGCACAACTGGGAAAAGAGATCTGCTATGTAGCTTTAACATAGCCTGATATCCTTAGGGATATGACCAAATCATATATAGCCAAAGCATAGATATCTTGGATTTTTCAGAGGTCAATAGTATTCACCATTATTTCCTTCAAACTGGCCCATGAGATGCACTCACTGCTCTTCTTCCTCTTGATGTGACTCTCAATCCAAGTCTCTGGCTACTGAGAATCTGGGCCAATCTTTTCTTGAAAGTTGGAGGATTTAAAGCCTTGTAGTATATTCTATCAGCCTTGGCTTTCTCAATGTTGAGTAACGCAATGTATTCATCAACTGTGGGGACCAAATCTTCATAATTGAAAGTGAAATATTCATATGCTGGGTTCCAAAACTGAGATGCTACTTGCAATTGGCCAACATCCAAACAGACTTGGAGTAGAAAAGCAATGTCTCTATATATTTTCGTGAATAATTCCTTTTTGGTATTATCCTAACTGGTCCATATATACTTTAGATCTTGCCAATCATTTTGACGGTCCTATCTTGACCTTACATGCATTGCCAAAACATACTTGGGTTTTAGGACATCTCCATCTTCATGTTGTCAGTGCTCTGACCATGCTCGAACTTCCTCAAAAGGTTTCAAATCTAAAGTGGACTATTGTTCTATGACAAATACCCCTTGATGAACATTGAACCATTGGCCAATTGTCCCATGATGACGATAATTATGATAAAATGGTGCATGCATGAAAAGAAAAGAAAAAAAAGGAAATGAGTTAGTAACCATACAAAATAATAGACACAAGGATAAAGGAATGAAAGAATATCAAAAAAGTGTATCACAAAATTTACCTCGAGAATAGGCGATATGATGCCTAGGGGCGAACATAACTTTTGATAATAAATGGACAGCATAACTGCTTGTCTGGGTTAAAATCGCCTTTAGCAATGTGGCATGAGACCTTGCGAAGAACAGATTGACCAATTAAAGGGTGACATTCATTAATTACTACCTAAGGGCGGGTAGCATGACAACTTATTTTAGTCAGATATAACCATTTTAAGATGGCATTACAGGCAATGGCATTCAATTGTTATCACCTACTTACTAAAAGGGATTTGCCATCGAACGTAGAGGTATATCCTAAATAAATGATCATGAAAATAAAATGACAAATGCGAGCAACAATGTTCACCCATCATCGCCTAGGTAATCATGGTATATAGGAGTAAAGGTAAGAAGTATTTCCTCAAGTGACCCTATTCTCAAGGTTATTTTAGCAACTATTCGATATGGTTTGACATGGTTTAGCTCATAGGGTTCACTATATGGGCTTAAGTTGACACCTAATTCAGTATCCAAAATGCTCCTTCGTATGGTAAGAACAGTCGAGCACCTCGATCCGAGGCCTACCGCAAGTTTGGCAGAATAGGTTTGATCTGGCGGATGTATTTCCCTATATAAATACAAAGGGGTACTCATGATAGACATAGGTAATTTACACCTCGAAAGGTCTTGCCATGCTTATGCTAAGGGTTACTCACGAAGGCGGATGGCTCACTTCCTCCTAATAATTAGGATACTAACCACACCATGGTGTTTGGTAGGAATCTAATGCAAATGCAAGTGCATGATGTTGTCGAGGAAACAATCAAACCTTTTTGTTTTCCTCCATATTACCATACTTATTCGAGTCAATATTTATTCAAGATCAAAGTAGTCCCTAACGATCATAAAATAAAGTGACAAAAAGTAAAAGGTTAAAAAATAAAAATGAAAGGGAATTATAACTAAATAATAATGAAAGCTAAAAGGCTGAGGACCATGAAGGCATAAGTAGTAATAGGCCTAACTCTCTAAGTTTTCCCTAACGAAGTCGCCAAGCTATCACGACGTGCCCGCCTTTAGAACTTTGAACAATCTGAAGGGCTTAACGCACTCGATTGAAAATGTATGACATTGGTGGTGGTTGAGCCTTTGAGATATCACATGATTAGATTTAGATTAGGCCTAGTAATATGAAGGGGAAAATAACTGTTGGGCGAATTGCTCATCCAACTGGTCTCGGATGGCCACCACAAAGTGGCCATAAACTTAAAGTCACCACTGATCATTTTAGGCTAGGAAAATAATATTTTGAGTTATGAAACTTGAAACATCGATTTCAAGGTCTACAAAAGTCTAAAGATTTGTTGTTTGGATTCGGGTGTTGGTTACATCTGGGAAGGATCAGCACCCCTACAACGCTGGAAATTGATACCTACTAACTATGTCTTGCTTCAATTTTAGCTTAATCGATTCCATTTGGACATTATTTAGATATAATTCCCTTTAATGCATGAATTTTTGTAGAAAATGTAAAATCTAAGTTTAGAAAGATAATTTGGCATCACGTATGCACCGTGAACGTATGCGGGGCATAGGGATTTTTTATGAAAACAATTTTCAGATTAAATTTTAAAAATTCAGATATTCCGTATTAGGCACTAGAGAGATACCAACACGTAACGTTGCCTTGTAAATTTTTTTTAAAAATGAATTTTAAATATGAATGCACGATAATCACTACAAAAAGGAAATGTGTTAGTAAGGCAAAAAAATATATAACAATATCATAAACAAACAATCACAAACAAAAGAACGTAAAAAAAGGATGATCTGAATGTATCTCATAATTGTCTTTGATTATTGAAGAATAATCGAGATGACAATTTAGAAAGGGGTTTGGATTCGATGGTGATTTGAGGGACAAAAAGATTTCAATCATAACAATCCAAGGCATCTGAAAGAGAGAAAATTGTTGGATTTTTTTAGGTAAAAGCGGGGTTGAAGTATCCCCTCGAAGAGGTGGGGTTAGAGTATTCCAAAAGATAAAGTTATAGGAATAATGTAGAATAAAAAGAGAATTCACATTTTTTAATGAAAATAAGGTTAGAGTATCCCCTCGCAATAGTGGGGTTGGAGTATCCCCAAAGATAAAAATTTTTTATAAATTAAGAAAATAATTAGGAATCTCAGATAGATCCAAGAAAAAAATTAAAATTTTTTAATGAAAAACGGGGTTGGAGTTTCCCTTCGGAGTAATGGGGTTAGAGTATCCCTAAAGATGTAATTTTTTAATGTATTAGAAGAAAAGGTTCTTCTTCTTCTTTTTTCAAAAAAAAAGGATTTTGAAAATAAGAAACCAAAGATTCGAACAAAATATATTTTTTTCTTAAATCTTGATCCAAGCCTAAGGGGCTTATATTGTAGAGGAACCAATCGGATGCATTTTGAGACATTCAAATGTCTCTATAAAGGCATTTCAAAAATTAGGTTAAAAACAGGGGACATCATCATTTCATCTCCCTTCGCAAATTTATTCTAGGTTTATCCAAAAGCATTATGTGGTAAATGATTGGAAAGATAACTTGATAAGGTTTAATGTAAAAATATTCCAAAAATCCTAGAAAATCACTTTCTAGGCTGAATTAATTTTTGAAGTTAAGTCCATCATGACGTTGGCAACGTATGCAAGGGAAGAGACACACTGAGCTTTGAAAAATTGTTTCAGGCTCATTCGGGATCGTTAATCATGAACAATACCATTCTGAAAAGGGAATTTTGTTAAATTTTTTGTAAAAATATTCAAGAAGAGCAAAAAAAATCATCGGTGTGCCAAAATGACCCAAATAGAAAATTGTTCACTAATTTTAAGGGTTCCAAACACCAAAAGTTTGAGAAATCATATTTCCTTCACCCAAAATGATTTAAGGGCACATAATACACCGTTAGAAAGGCACTTCGATGCCCTTTAAGGGAAACATATCAAAAATTTCTAAAAAAATCATTCATGGTTTGAAAATAATTTTTTAAATTCAGACTATAATGCTGCTAGAGGAAAAACAGGGGATTATAGATTTTTTGGGTTTCTTGGGGGTCAAATTCGAGTTATGGACATTTGAATGTCCATAACAAAGAGAAAGAATGGCATGAGCATCATGAGTTCAATCCACCATCTCAGAATAGTTTCGAATAATGAAACAACCCATTGACCATGCCACCATTAAAGTGTTAAACTCAAGATCAAGGCTTAATATATTTTTTAACTAAAAGAAGGTCATTTTCACTTGAAAAATAGCATTTTTGAACTTATTTTTGAATCCAGAGCTAAAATGTTTGATTTATCCCCAAGATTGAGAGATCAATTTTATAAAAACATTAAATCCATGCTATTCTTCATCTATTGGAGGTAGCATGAACTTAACTTGAGGTTTTTTGAAAAATCAAATTTTTTTTATAATAAACAAGTATGCATTTTGACAAACAAATCATGAATAAAATACAACATGCATATAGATAAACAAGTATTACCCATGCAAAAACACAAAGATGACATTTTGACATAGAAAAGGTAACAAAAATGCAAGAAAACGATAAATAAGTTGCATGGAAGTGACATTAACATATTTAAGTGAAGAAAAGTATGCTGAAGTGCCAAGACAACATTTTTATGTCATTAGACTCCTTAAAATGCTAGAAAATTCATGAATATACTCGATGCATATCATGAAAACATTTAAATATTTGTTAAACATATGAAGATGGGTGAAATATGATAGGAAACACATGAATAAGGGACTATTTTGATGACAGAATGAGAGAGCAAAATTCAGCTTACCAAGCAATATCAAGGCATCAAAAGAACATCAATATCCTAATACTACCACAACTAAGGCAACAACAATGAATAAGAGTCCTAGGATGGTCATGGTAGCATAAAGGGCTCACTAGAATGACGTCGATGATAAAAACAGAAAATGTACGAAAAAGTTAGAGAAAATATACCAAAGCTTGAATTTTTTTCTCTTCCTAAAGCACTTTAAGCTTAATTTCTTCCATCTCTTTGCTATTATTTAGTCAAAAAGGATAAAAAGAAGCAGTTTTTTGGTAATATTGTAGATGGTGAGGTGTTTTAAGGATGAAAGTATGTGAAACATTGATTTTTTTGGAGGTTTTACGGTGGTGATTTGGGGGAACTACGAAAATGGAAGAAGGTTAAGGGTGAATGGTAATGGAACAGTGTTTTTAGAAGAGTTTTACGACTAGAGATTGCTAGAGAATTTTGGGGAATGGTTAAACCTTTTTTGGAGGTTACTGAAAAGTCTCGTTTGAGATGGCTGGAAGTCTTTTTTGTAGGTAGTTGAAAGCTCTCCTTAAATTTAATGCTCAGCCAATGCTTTTAGGAGACAAAGCAAGGGCATTTTTTATCTTTCATTCTTGTACTAGGGGATATCTCCAGCTACTATGCTCTGCTGGCCTTCTTCCTATTGGTTCTGCCGTGCTGAGCAGGGGGTAGAAAGGTTGTAATAGCCTGCAACTGGAGATATGCCTGACATGCCTTCTTACAACAATATATTTTTTGAAGGTGACCCTTGTCATTGGCTACTAGGCTCTAAAAATTTGTTTAAATCTGATCATAGTCCTAAAGTCAATGTTTGCAAAGAATTATGACGGTTTCTTGGTGCAAAAACCATGTTTGAATCAAAATTTTAAGGCTGAAAAATGGTCCGAACTAGGCAAAAATGCCTTGGTGTATCGATACAAAACTTATTTTATCAATACACAAGGCATTTTTTACCTATGATTATCGATACAATGAGGTATGTATTGATACTAAAAGCAAAAAATTTCTAGTCTCAAGACTTAAAGGCTTATATCGATACTCCATGGATCACTATCGATACTCTTGCTAGCGTATTGGTACATTTTGCCAAAAATCACTACTTTAGCTACTGCTAAGGTCTATATCGATACAAACATACTAGGTATCGATACCACGCCTTAGGTATTGATACCAAACCCTCTTGTATTAATACTACATTTAAAAATTTAAGTTTTTTACGATGTAAAGCCTCGTATCAAAACTTATGCCTAATATAACTTGCACGTACCTCTGGCTTCTTAAGTTACCTCACCTTGGTCATAAACAATGGGAAATTGATCCATGTACTCATCTGAATGACTCTGGTGACACCACAAAAAGTGACCTTTGATGCCTCATTTTACATTTTTTTTAAAACAGCCCATAGGCATTTTAGACTTTCCAAAAGAAAATTTTTGCCTGGCACCGTGTCGCCTAATAGTGCTTGGCGACATGGCACCTGGCACCTGGCAATCGTCCCCTAGTTTTTATTTTCTATTTTCTAATACTATCATCTTTCAATTAAGTCCTAAGATGTCAAAAGTTGGCCCGAAAAAAATGGGTTATTTACAAAGTCCACTGCGTGTATGTCAATTGAACCTAAGACAAGTTCATGATCTTGCCACTGCGTGTATGTCAATTGAACCTAAGACAAGTTCATGATCTTGTCACCTCATGTGGATAACATAATGTTGGCCAAAAAGATAAGGAGTGTATCATTATGGTGAACATTTAGTTGTCCTCAAATTTTGAAATGAAGGACGTGGGTGAAACAGCTTGCATTCTTGGAATGAAAATCACTTGGAATCATTTTTGGAAAGTTTTTAAACAATTTCAAATGCAAGATTGTAAGCTAATTGATACTCTTATTACAAAAGGCAAAAGCCTGAGCAAAAGAATGTGTCTTTAGAATCTACATAAAGGAACAAATGGCCTTAATTTTTTATTCCAATGTTGTGAAAAGCCTTTTGTATCCTATGATGTGTACAAGGCATAGTTGAACTCGTAAACAGATATCGATTAAATCTAGTTCAACATCATTAAAAAGCAATTGAAAAGATATTAAGGTATCTAAAAGGCACTATAAATTATTTGTTGTGTTATCAAGGAAGTGATCTGCATTTAATTGGGTATATGGACACTAACTGGAGAAGAAATTTAGATAAAGGAAATCTACCTTTGGATATTTTTTCTTACTTAATGGAGTGATCTTTTATAGTAATAAGAAAAAAGCTTGCATAGCATCATCCACTATGGAAGTTGAATTTATGGCATATTCAATGACCATACAAAAGGGTTTTGGCTTAAGAGATTCTTGAATCATTTGGGATTTAATAAATATATGTCAAACTTAGTGTTGGTGAATTACAATTTTCAAGTTGTAATCGTATTCCTAAGAGATCATTCAAAAACAAAACACAAAATACCAAGTGTAATTTGGAGAAAGGCATGGTTACACATAAAGAAGTCAATATGTAGTACATATGATTCCAAATCAATTTACTAAATCGAATCCTAGAAATATGTATAATAGACATGTCCAATCTCTAGGATTGCATATGTTTTAATATACTTGCTAAACAGTTCAAGTTGAATATTTTGTTCTTTCCCATATTTCTTTATTGTTGACAATAATTAATGCATGCGAAAGTTTAGTAACTTTGTTTCATAAATGCATAGATATGTATATCACCTCTATTGGCTCAGTGTCAAGTAGAGATGAGATTAGTTTTAAGCTTTAAAACTAAGAATTTGGCAAAAGGTGAAGCTTAAAATGAAATTGTCTTTATAACGGATCAAGATGAAGTCATATAAGGATGAAATTATGAACATTATTTATTTATATATGCCAAATGGAAGTACTGTTATTGAATTTATTGAAAAAGTAGAATCAGGGACTCAAGTTAGATAACGAGTGTATCTAGACTATCATCTGTGCGCTGTTAGTATTTATAGACATACACCCCAAGGGAAAAAAGAGTACTACCGTAGCATGTGTTTCATAACCCATGTGCATTGTTCGACCAATATGGGTAATAGAAGAATTGATAAGTAATCCTAAGTTGTGTGAGACCCATGAGATCAACAAGTGATCTCTATTTAGTACTTTTATAACCTTTGACTATTTCTTGAAGTTTCATTTCAATGTTAGTTATCTTCGAATGTTCACAATGGCCATGAATGATTCGATTTAATGGGACATATCTAGAGAGCAATTGAATTGAAATGAAGAGATTCAAAGAAATTGGAAGATCATTTTAATGTCTCATTTCGATTTGTACTCATTGGTTGACCAATTGTATTTTGTAAGGTAAACACAATTGTGAATACAAAAATTTTATCATATCATTGATAAAAGAGAGATCAAAGGAGACTTGAAATATGACTAAATGAATCTAGGGTGCTGCATGCTTATTCTGCTTGAATTTTGAGCTGCTATATATATAAATAGTTGTACAGTAGCCAGCTTTTGAGATTATGAAGTATGATGGTCGCAGAACCTATTTTCTTGTATGAACTTTATAAAGAGAAGAGATATCAATCTCTTAAAATTGATTATAAAAATATTGTACCAATTATGCGTGAATGGAAGATACGAGGAAATGAAGCCCAAAAGGGCACAATGTTCCAATTAAGTTTAAAAAAGAAACTACCATAAAAGGTTAAGATTAAAAAATTAAAAAAATTAAAAAAAGAAAGAATAAACCTTCTTAAATGACCCTATTCTTCCATTGTGACGGGCAAGAAGAAAAAGCAAGCAAAACTTTTTTTTTTTTTTAATGGTGATGCTTAACTTGGCCAAGAACGAGAGAAGTTCATTCAACTAATGTTGAGAAAAGAAAATAGAGAAAAAAATAGAGTTTCTCTGTACAATACTCAAAACTCTCTACAATATTTGAAGAATTTAGTGCTGTAGAAAATAGACATTTTCCAATTATGTGATTATATCTTCGATCAGTGAATCAAGATCAATTTCACATCGAATGATCGAATAACTTTGTTATTTAATTTGGTATTTTATTTACAGATTATTTATATGTGATAATATTTAAAAATTTAATCAAATTTTTTTATTTTTTATTTTTATTAAATAAAAAATTTACTTGTAAAAATTAAAACTTTTAAGATGAAGTAATTTCACATAAACATTCACTAAAAAAAAAGGGTACTTTGAAGGGCATTTTCTAATAGTATAAGGAAGGCCTGGCTATTTTCTTTCTTCAATTGGTTATTACTCGCGTGAATACACTCCCCGTAGTTAATAAAGTTTATAAACGGCACGAAAACTTACTTTTGCTTTTCAGCGCTTACCATGTATTCATGCCATTTAGATAAAAACTTGTTCTCACTTCTGTCGTTTTTTTTTTTTCTCTCCAAATTTGCTTCTTACCAAATCATATTTCCCTTAAGTTCAAACTCAAACTCTAGCTTTTCATCTCCATCACTGTCAGCTGTACTCTCACCATCATCATCGCTAGCTTTGCTCTAGCCATCTTCATTCTGAACTGTGCCGACCATGACAATCACCATTGTTTCTTCAAGATAATTCAAACAAAATTACTTTCTCCCTCAACTTCTAATGCCTTATTGCCATTATTGTTGGGCTAAATTTGTTCCATCTCTTTGGCTTTTGTTTTTTGTTTCTGCTGATAATGATAATTTGCTCATCTGTTGCTGTATCAGTGAAGTTGCTCATGACCAGGGTTTAGTAGGAACATGGAGATGGGAGTCCCAGTTGGCCACGCCACATAACTTTAGGATACTTGGCTTAAGCTTTTGAAGAAAATTGCCCAATCTCATAATTTGGTTCCTGAATTTGAGGTAATTTTAATCATTGGTTATAGCTAGTGCAATTTGGTCTGGTTTTTTATTTTTTATTATTAATGGTACTTTTAAATTTGGTTGCAAGCAATAGTAATGTTCTGTTCTAGAGGTGATAGTAATCAGGGAA
>JBBYHK010225960.1:0-30773 GCA_038382065.1 Adansonia grandidieri | reverse complement strand
TTGTGAGAATTAGCATCAACATCATCAAAATCTTAAGAGGCCTCCCTAAAGGAAGTGGATTCTTCCCCAACCTCTTTAAATATATTATTATTGTTGGTTTTAGCATTAAAAAAAGTAGAGGACTCTTTAAGATTTTCATCATGAGATTTTGTTTTATCTAGAATATCTTCCTTGCCATATCCAAATCATCATAATCTTCCATTCAGCTATCACTAAAATCAATACCATCAATATAGTGGTCATCAGCATCATCAACCTCATCATGCATTCTAAAGCATTCAACATCCCTTCCACTATAATCCCTATCCCAATTTCATGAATCATGACCATGAGCTACTGATCCATTGCCAAAATTAAGGATTGTAAAACTATCCATTCATGTCACATTTGTGAGGAAATCAGAATCAACTTTCAAATCATCATCCACAGAATGATAACTACTTACCTCTGCACCAATAAACATTTAGTTAATAAATTGCCCTAGTAATAGATAATGTGGTATTTCATACTTGGAAACTTATAATTGATCAAAACATTCTTCTATTACAAATAACTCATACAAAAAAAGGTAGGTACTCCACTTATTTAACCAAAACAAATCAAATTCTTATTCATCAAATGACATGACATGACAAAGTTGTACCAAAAAGAGAATCACATAATTACGGAATCTAAACAATTCAAGTTGCATAACATCCAAAACTTTAAATTTTTTTTTCTAGAAAGGAAAAATAATTTTCTTTAAGTTTATGAATCTAAATTAATATGTAATTAAGATGATCTTATTTATCTACTGAACTACCAAAAGATAACACTAAGCTCATTCAAAGTTTCCTTCCCTATGTTCTCTGTAACTTTCTGAATCCATCTGAACAATAAACGAACTGGCCTTTATCTATAAGTAAGTAATTAATCTATAAACATGTGTAGATAAGCAATAGTCAAATTTCACATTCTTACATTATCTTAACAATACAAATAAAAAATTACTGAAAAGAATAAAACTTCTAAAACTAGCATAAAAATTTAAAACTGACCTTTACTATTACCATTATTGTTAGCAGATATGTAATCGTGTATGAGAACAGTTACAACAAGCACGTGAGAGAGAATAATGATGAGAGAGCCAATAGAGCTACAGTGGCTCCTCTTAACGCAACTCGATTAGTGCCATCGAGCAGCTTTGTTCCTGCCAATTCTGAAGCCTCCTCGAACCCCAATAGCCATGTAATCCAACATCATTCTATTGCCCAAGTAGTATAGTTGCTTGTACCAAGCCATTCTCGCGTTCTAATCTCCTCCTCTCAGTCTTTGTTTACTTGGATCACTGCCTTCTAGAGGGAAAAAGAAATAAACAAAAAAAATATACTTCGTAAAAACACAAAAAGAAAAAAAAGAAGAATGTAACTATCTTTTTTAAATAGCATTTGCTTTGAGAGACAATAAGGAAGGATCCAAGATGGAGATCAGGGTTTTCGCTTTTCTAAGTTTAGATGGAAACTAATAGCAGATTTTCCTTTGATTAATTATAAGGATGTTCTAGGAATTTGAAAGATTGAATGAATAGTAAATTAAAATTTTAAATTCCTCCTTTGGCTTTGGTACCACGATAAGAAAGATTAATGTTTTTCAAAGTCACGTGCACTACACATAATAAATTATGTGTTTAATTTTTAATTTATTAAATAATAATCTTAATTAGGGTATAGTAAATATTATTTAAATTATTGAATTAATTAAAAATATATAATATTTTAGTACTTTAAATACTATAATAACAAAAAAAGTTCAAATCATAATTACAATACTTGTATAATGTTAAAAATATGAATTTATTAAAGATTAATACTTTTCGCTCTAACATTAGACAGTGTAATTGTAGGCATTTCATCAAAATCATCTTCAAGTAATTAGCTCTCGTTTTCAACAAGATCTCCCCACAAAATTAATAGAAGACACACCATTCTACAATCAAAGGTTTTATAAAATTTATAATTGAAAAATATGTTATAAAAATTAAAATTTAAACATATTGTGTAAAATAAACACATAGTTATCATTGATAATAATAACTCTTCTTCTTGTCCATCCTACTTTCATTTCTTTTTTCTTAATGGAAAATGCTAGTTTGGCATTAACAACAACAATAATAATATCTGGCAAAAGAATAAAATAGATTATTACATTTGTTAGTCATATTCGTATTATAATATATAAATTTTTTTTACAATGAAAACATACATATTTGTTTGTCGATGTGCTTTCTCAAATCATCAAAGGAAATAAAATCACAAAACAAAATATTTCTATAAATAAGAGAAGTTATTTTATTGAAAATGGTATATTTTGTTTGTGATAATTTAAGTTTATTATGAACATTAATAAACTTATCAAATGATATTTTAGCTACACTATTTATAATGATGTAAGTCTTTTCCTTTTGAAAAATATCTTTAAACTTTGTTACAGCATCATTAAACTCATAGCTTGAATTTTGATTACTTAAAATTTAAAAATTTATTAAAAATAATTTGAAATAATATAAATTTAAAAGTTAATTTTTAAAATTTAGATGTCATAATATTACATCATCATCAATCTATTTATTTCAATTTATCCTCAATACCATTATCATTAGAATATGTCTCAACATTTCTTCTATGAAAAACTATTACTTTAATGCTCTATTCTTTTTGATATATTTTGTAAACTATTAATATTAACAATTGTCATTTAATTATGATAAGGATGTCTAAAACTTACTCAGTATTATGGTGGTGAAATACTAGCTTTCAAAAATTTCAAATTTATGGTTATATCCTAAAGGTGATGTCATGTATATTGGTTTGTCCTCATGTTGTCAGGGTTGGTAATTATGTTTTTTAATAACTTTTCAGATTCATTTTATTAGGTATGTTTCATGATCCAGGTGTTTCTTTTGGGTTTCAAGATGGTACTATTAATTTTTTTTAACCTCTTGGATATTATTAATAGAAGTTTTTTTTTGACTTAACAAAAAATCATCATTTAATCTTATTTCATGCTATTTTACACCTTATTTAAAAATAAAACTATGTACAAAAAACAATTTACAATGAAAAAGTAAAAAAGAATGAAATTAAAAAAAATACAATAAACAAAAAAATACAATGAATCTATTTTATCGAAATTCAGAACATTAATTAGTATATAACTCTAATAATAATTAAGTGAGAATTAATCTAGAATTATAACTCGAGTTTAATTGTTACATAAATGTAATACTAATTAAGTGAGAATTAATATAAAACTATAATAATTTAAATATAATTTTTGGATTTAAATCATTTTATATATAATATCACTAATTTTACAATGCATAATATTAACAAGATGTGATAGATAATTATCATTAATTGTACAATATATAATATCAACAAACCATGATCATTTCAATATATTAGTATATAATTTATAATAATTTAAACATGATTTTTGAATTTAAATTATTTTATAATAGATAATATCACTAATTTTACAGTATATAACATTAACAAGACGTGATAGATAATTATCATTAATTGTACAATATATAATATTAGCAAAACATGATCATTTCAATATATCAATATATAATTTAAAATGAAATCATCAATTTTAATTCTTAATTTAAATCTTATTTTATAATTAATAATTAAATATTTTTTATTTTCATTTGGGTAATATGATAAATAATAAAGGATAGTTTCATTAATTCAAAAAAATTTTCATATTCATGCTTATATATATTATAGATAAAAATTTTCTAATATTTGTCTGATGTGAAAGAAAATAAATAAGAAAAAATTAGGATTAAATACATATTTGGTACCTATAGTTTATTATGATTTTATTTTGGTACCTAAAATTTTTTTATCAATTGGTACATATACTTTGAGTCCATCTAACATGTTGCCTAAATGTCATATTTTGTTAAAAGAAAAGCTAACATGGCTTTAATGACCAATAATACTCATCTATTTGGCCAAAAAAGCCATTTTAGCATTTATATTTTTTTGCCGTAATGTGGCTTTAATGAGCAATAATACTCATCCAATTGCTTTCATTATATTTTTTTGCCCTAATTTTGCATTTTCTTCTTCTCTACAAAAATGACAACTTCTGATGTTTTTGTTTTCTTATTAGGTTTTAAGGGTTTCATAAGCATTTGAAGAGAAAAAGAAGTAGGGTTCAAGGTTTTTGATAGGACCAAAAGCTAAAGGAGGTGGCTAAATTGGATTTTAGTTTTGCATATATAAAAGTACCACTTTATTGCTGATGTAACGATGGAGCTAAAAAAAGTTGCTACTAAGAAGACTAAAGGAAGAAGAGATAGAGTTGGCAAGAAGGATGTGAAATGTAGTGGCAAAGAAAAAGGTGATTGCTTAGACAATGCGAAAGAGAAAGTTACTGAGAAAATGGTGGAAATTAAGCAAATAAAGAAATTGGTGGCAAAGAAGAAGATGATTCCCTTTGACAGTGACATTGTTGATTCAGGTAACTTAATAGTTAAAAGAAAAGTGATTTTCGATCATCAAGTGTAATTCTTTTTTGCATATATATTGATTACGTTTATTTCTCTATTTAATTAACTTTTATCTCTCAAATACCAAGTTTGATTCTTTAGAAAACCCTTTTTCTTTTATTTTCTTAGGTAATTTTTAGGTGTTTTCTTGTTGGAATTTTTTACGCAAAATCGAGCTGAGTTACCAAGATTCTTATAACAGTAACAATACTAAAAAAAACTCTAAGCTTGATAATAACATCCCTTTTCTATTTTTATAAATTTTTTGTATAAAATGATTTATTTATTTTCTTCCATTTTTTGTGGAACCAAAAAGAATTATATATTTTTCCAGGGATCAAATATTAAATGTTTCCAACACCTTTCCAAAAATTTGTCTGACTTTGGATTCAATGTGGAGATTAGATGATTGGGTTTAGACGATTATAATGGATGTTATGGGAAAAAAATTAGATGATTGGGTTTAAGGTTGTTTGAACTCACACTTTCCTAAGAAAAATGCATTTTTTTATTTTTTTAAAAAATAAAAATACAATTTTAGAATTTTTTATAAATAAGGATAAAGTTGATGGGCAAAAGAAGTATAATTGCTGATGTAGCTTTTTTGGCCAAATAAACTGTAGACACCTCATTTTGTCGAGCCCATATTTGGCTCCCCAAGACTTAATTGAAGGATGATAAAATTAAAACTAAAAATAAAAATTAGGGGACGACTATCAGGTGCCATGTTGCAAGTACTATTTGGTAACACGGTACCAAGAGAAATTTTTTTGGGAAGGTCTAAAATGCCTAGAAGTCATATTAAAGAAAAATATAAAAATACGGCATCAAATGCCACTTTTCATAGTGTTATCAAGGTCATTCAAATGAATACATAGATCAATTTTCCACTTTTTGTGACCAAGTTAAGGTAACTTGGGAAGCCATGGGTACGCGCAAGTTATATTGGTGCACGAGTATTGAGACGAGGCTTTCATCATCAAAAACTTGACTTTTCAACACATAGATCGATACAAAAAGGTTTGGTATCGATACCTGAGATGTGGTGTTGATACCTAGCATATTTGTATCGATATAGACCTTACCAGTAGCTAAAGTAGTGAATTTTGGCAAAATGTATTGATCCATAAGCATGAGTATCGGTACAAATCGATAGGGTATCGATACAGGCCTCTAAGTCTTGAGACTAAATACATTTTTTGCTCTTGGTATCGATACACAGCTCATTGTCTTGATACTATGGGTAAAAAATACCTTATGTATCGATACAACATATTTTGTATCGATACACCAAGGAAATTTTGCCTAGTTTGAGCCACTTTTCAGCCTTCAAAAACCTAATTTGAACATGTTTTTACACTAAGGAACTATCATAAATCATTGTAAACCTTAACTATAGGCTTATGAACTGATTTAAATAGATTTTTAGAGCCTAAACAGTCAATGAAAAAGCTTATTTTTGTAAGATATATGGTTGTAAGAGGGTATAGCAAGCATATCTCCAGTTGAAGGTTATCACAAATGTCCTCTGGTGTAGGAGGGAAAGATAAAAAATGCCCTTGCATTGTCTTCTAAAAGTAGTGGCTGAACATTAAATGGAGGACTCTCCTAGCGATCTCAAAAAAACAACTCTCAGCTTTAAAAGAAAAGGTCTCCAGCAATCTTAGAAAACTCTTCATCAACCTCTATTCCCGTAGCTCCCTAAAAGCACAACTAAAACACCTTTAAGAACTCAACCTTTCATATACTTTCATCCTTAAAACACCCACCAGCAACCATATTACCATAAAGCTTCTCCTTTTTCACCATTTTCTTGCTAAATAATAGCAAAATAGGGAAGGAACTGAGCTTAAAGTCATTGTTTTAAAAAAGGAGGAAAGTTTAAGCTTTTGCTAGTATATTTTTTACCTTGTTCCATAATTTTCTATTTTGATTATCCATTTCATTTTAGTGAGCCCTTCATGCTACTATGACCCTCTTAAGACTCTCATGCATCATTATTGCCTTAGTTGTGGTAGTTTTAGGATCTTGATAACCCTTTTGACACCTTGATGTTATTGGATATATAAACTCACCGTACTTCATTTTCATCATCACACAGCCTCTATTCATGCATCTTTTACCATGTTCTTTTCGTATTCACATATCTATTCATATTTAAATGTTCACCTTAACATGTCTTAGGTATGTTCAAACATTTTCTTGTGCTTTGAGGAGTCTCATGAAACAAAAATGTTGTCTTGACAATTCCAACATCCATTCCTTTGTCTAAACATGTTTATATCATCTCTATGCACCCTATTTGTCATCTTCTTGCATTTGTGTCACCCATTTCCATGTCAAAATGTCATTGTTGTATGTTTGCATGTATAATCCATGTTTATCTTTGTATGTGCAGTATTTTGTTCATGATATCTCCATCAAAATGCTTCCTTATTTCTCAAAACCTAGTTTTTAGAAAAGTCCCCAAATTCATGCCATTTTCAATCAATGAAGAATAGTATGGACTTAATGTTTTCATAAATTTACTCTTCCAGTCTTGGGGGTAGATCAATATTTCAGCTCTAGATTCATGGTAAAATAAGTTCATTTTTCAAAAAAAAAAGAAATCTATTTTAGTATTAAATCGTGATTTTGAGTCTCATGTTCTCTTTAGTGACATGGTCAACAGGTTGTTCCATTATCCCAAACTACTCCAAGATTGTGGAATAAACTTGTGAAGCCCATGTTACTTTCTATCACGAACGTTTAGATGTCCTAGACCTCAGTCTATCATCGAACTATAGTCCCCCTTTTTTTTACTTTGGCAACACTATAGTTCAAATTTAAAAAATCAATTTTGAACTACAAAATACTTCATTTGGTTTTCTAATATTTTTCCCTTAAAGGGCATCGAATTACCTTTCTGATGGTGTCTTATTTGCCCTCGAATGATCTCAGACGAAGGAGTTACAATTTTTCAAACCATTGCTATCTAAAACCCCTGGAACCAACGTGCAAGATTTTGTTTGGGCCATTTTGGCACATCAAATGATATTTATGAAATTTTCAAATATTTTTCCTAAAAGTTCACAAAATTCCCTTTTTGGAAAGTGTTGTTCATGATCTAACGATTCTGGATAAGCTTGGACCGATTTCCCAAACTCCATCATGCCTTTTTCCTTGTAGATGCTGCCAGTGTCGAGACAGACTTAACTTCAAAAATTAATTCTGCTAAGAAAGTGATTTTCTAGGATTTTTAAAATATTTTTTGGTTAAACCTTATTGAGTTTGCTTTCGAATGATACGTTATTTACCCTTTTAAGTCTTCATATAAACCTAAAAAAAATTAGGAATATAGATGATACGAGCTATCCCTTGTTTTTAACTTAATTTCCCAATCTCCTTTTTTTGAGACGTTGAAATGTCTCAAAATGCGTCTGGCTAGTTCCCCCACAACATCAGCCCCTTTTAACTTGGATCAAGATTAAAATACAAAACAAGATAGGATTTCGTATTAAAATTTTCACTAGTGGAAATACTCTAACTCTATTACTCTAAGGGGATACTCTAACACTATTTTTAATTGAAAATTTTAAATTTTCTCTGTATTCTTAAATGTTTTCCTAACTTTGGGGATGCTCTAACCCCATCAATCTAAGGGGATAGTCTACCTCATTTTCTTAAAGATACAAATTTTTTCTTTACTCCTAAATAATTTCCTGACTCTATCTTTGGGGAAACTCTAACCCCACCTCTCCAAGGGGATACTTTAACCCTGCTTTACTTAAAAAAAATCCAAAATTCTCTCTTTATCGAGTGCCTTAGATTGTTCTGATAAAATCATTTTTGTTTCTCAAATCACCATAAAATCCAAACCACTCTCTAAAACTTTCATTCTTTAGTAATCGAAGGTAATTATGAGATACATTTTGATCGCCTCACTTTTTTACGTTCTTTTGGTTATAATTGCTTTGTTTATGGTTTTATTATGTTCTTCATTTTTGTCTTCCTAACACATTTCTTTTTGTAGTGATTACCATGCATTGATGTTTAAAATTTGTTTTTCAATAAAACTTAGAAGGCAATGTTCTATGTTAGTATCTCTCCAGTGCCTAATACGGAACATCTTAATTTTTAAAATCTAATCCGAACATTATTTTCACAAAAATCCCTATGTTCCTTACATTTTTGAATCGCATAGGTGATCTAATTTTTCTTTAAAAACTCATATTTGCATTTTCCACCAAAATATCATGCATTGAAAAGGATTATATCTAAATAGAGACTAAATTGAACCGATTTAACTAGGACCAAAGTAAGACATAGTTAGTAAGTATTGATTTCAGGCGTCGTAGGGATGCTAGTCCTTCCCTGTGCGTAACCAACTTCAGACCCAAACCAACAAATCTCTGGACTTTGTAGACCTTGAAATAGAAGTTTCGAGTTTCATAAATTAGAATATTGTTTTCAGTAGGCATCCAATCTTGCCTAGCCTGAAATAATCAATGGTGACTCTGAGTTTATGGCTTTTTCATGGTGGCCATTTGAGGCTAGTTGGATGAATGATTCACCTACAGGTCTTTCTCCATTTCATAGTATCGTGCCTAATCCAAATCTTAATCAAGGGATAACTTAAAGGCTTGATCATAATCAACCATCATTTATTTTTTAAGTTAAGCGCACTATGCCCTTTGGATTGCTCAAAGTTTTAAAGGTAGGCATGTGGTGATAGCTTAGTGACTCTACTAGGAAGCAATCTAGAGAGTTAGGCCTATAACTAGCTATTGCTCACTTGGTTCTTGGTTTTTCAGTCTCTATCATTGTTTAGATATAATTCCCTTTTATTTTTCTCTACTAATCTCTATTGTTTATGTTTTTGTCCTATGATTGTTAGGGATTATTTGTTCCTAAATAGATATTGATTTGAATAAATATGGCAATATGAGAGTAAAACAAAAAGGTTTGATTATTTCCCAGCACACTATGCACTTGCATTTGCACTAGATTCCCACCAAACACCATGGTGTGGTTAGTATCCTAATTATTAGAAGGAAGTAAGCCATCCACCTTTGTGTGTAACCCTTCGTATAGGCATGGCAAGACCTTTTCGAGATGCAAAATACATATGTTTCTCATGAGTACCCTTCACATTTACATAGGGAAATACATCTACTAGATCGAGCTCATTCTGCCAAACCTGCGATAGGCCTAGGATTGGGGTGCTTCAATTGTTCTTACCGAACGAAAGAATGACTCAGATACTGAAATAGGCATCAATTTAAACCCATATAGTGAACCTTACAAGCTAAACCATGTCAAACCATACCAGATGCTACTAGAAAAACCCAAAAAGTAGGATTACTCGAGGAAACACTTCTTACCTTTACTCCTATATACCATGGTTACATAGGTGATGATGGGTGAACATTGTCACCCGTGTTTGTCATTTTTATTATTATCATGATCATTCTTTTGGGATATGCCATTATGTTTGATGGCAAATCCTTTTTAATAAGTGTGTAAGGATAAGCGAATGCCATTACCCACAATGCCATTTTAAAATGGTTATATTTGACTAAAATAAGTCATTAATGCTACCTGAATGATGGCTTAGCATGTACGTAACATACATGGTGATGAACAAACATCACCCTTAAACTATTAGTCTTAACCCTCGTGAGGTATCATGTTACTTTGTGAAAAGGCAATTTTAAGAAGGACATGTCAATATGCTGCCCGTTTAACACCTCAACATTCATAATCATCTTATTTGCCCCTAGGCATCGCACCACTTATTCTTGAGGCAAATTTTGTGGTATGCTTCTATTGCTATTCTGTCATTTCTTTATCTTTTGCTTATTATTTTGTATTGGTTACTAACTTGTTCATTTTTTGCTTTTCTTTTTCACCATGCATCATTTTATCATAATTACCATCACCATGGGACAATTGGTCAATGGTTCAGTGTCCATCTAGGGGTGTCTATCATGGAGCACCAGTCCACTTCAGAGCTAAAGCCCTTTCAAAAAGTCTGAGCATGGTCAGAACACAGGAAGCATGAAGATGGAGACATTCTTAAATCGTGATATGTCTCAATAGTGCATGAAAGGATCAAGATAGGGTTCCATCAAAATGATTGGCAAGATCTAAAGATTATATAGGCCTATAGGAAAATATTGAAAGGGGATCATTCATTAAGAGATACAAAGATATTACTCTTTTACTCTAAGTTCATTTGGATGTCAGTTTGTTGTAAGCACCCTCTCAGTTTTGGCATCTAGCATACCGATGTTTCACTTTCAATCATGAAGCTTTGGTCCCCATGGTTAAGTAATACACTACATTGCTCAACATTGAGAGAGCAAAGATCAACATAATATACTGCAAAGCATTGAACCCTCCAACCTTCAAGAAAAGATTAGCTCAAATCCTTTGGGCAATGGAATCTTAGATTAAAAGTCATATCAAAACAAAGGGGAACAGTGAATGCATCTCATAAGATAGTTTGAAAGAAGCAATGGCAATTATCATTGACATCTAAAAAAATCTAAGACATCTACGTTTGGCGATATATGGTCTGGTTATATTACCAAAGACATTAGGCTATATTGAAGCTACAGTAGTAGATGTCTTTTCTCGTCTATGTTGCAACATTAATCTCGCACCAGCCATCTTTGCCGAAACCATTCGAGCTCTTAATTTTTGTAAAAAAATGGGTATGACCCATTTTTTTGGATGTGTACCACTTCTTCACATTTGGCTCGCTAGTCACTTTGGCCTTGAAGAAAGTAAGACGTTGCATTGTTTCTTGCCCAATTTTAGTCCTATCTCCAAGGTACTTGAGAAGGAATGGCCTCAAGATAAATCTAAAGAGCAATAGGTCCAAAAATTTTGAAACCTTAAAAAGAAGGAGGTAACATGGAAGGCCATTTCGTTTTCCCCACAAATAGTCATATATTGGTGTAGAGATTACAGTTGTGTGTCACTTGTGTGATTATGGAGAAGTACTAGCTACACCTCTTTTTTAGTCATTCGATAATTCTAGTGCTATCAATTTCTTTTCTTCATCTAAGACTTTAAGTTGTGGGAATTTGGGTATGGTAAACCTAACTACAAGTTGAAAGTCTAGCTAGCCTTTCGTGCATGGAAACAAATCTATTGCATGGAAAAATATTAGAAATGGAGTAGAATGACCCCAGGATATGATGAATGGATGATCTATCGCATTAATGATGCCGTGCCACTGTTTGGTGTCAAAACATCATAAATGGTAGTTGATGAAATCCCCACTGAAGTTAAATTGCTCAAGCGAGAGTTTGAACAAGAAAAGGTGACCTTTGCTTAGGAGATTACTTGATTAAAGGAGGAAAATAGTCAATTAAAAATGGACCTCAACCTCAAGGATAGCGAGATAAATATGGTTGTCAAGGAGAGAAACCACTTTAAGGAGGGCCCCGAGAGTTTGAAAAAAGACTATATGGCCCTTAACAAAGCAAGCAAGTCCCAAAGACTTGGAAAGTCATTTGTCGAGTGGAAGGTAGAAATTATGACTGTCGAGAAAGAACTACACCAATGGAGAGAAGTTGCTAGGGTTAATAGGGAAAAGCTTATTAGAACCCAAGCTCTTGCATCAACTTATCGAAAGAGGAATGAACGGTTAGAGGCTCAAGTCTAGGATTTAAGAGCAAACTAGGATGAAAATGGGCTCTGACACTCAAAATTCAAAGATTTAGAACATTGTCATCAAGTTTGGCAAGACCAAATCAATGCACTGGTGAGAGCTCCGAATAGCCAAAGAAAAAATGGCTTCAAGTGGTTGATCACGCATGCCAAAACTATTTGGACTATCATCACTGTCTCACAACGCAGATTCAGCCATCTCAGTTAGAAGTCGAGAACATGATGGATGTAGCCCGATCTTTAATAGTGATATCTTACTCACTAGAGCCCATGAGCAAGATTTGTTGTATTTTTTGGGGCATGTAATTAGACAATGTAACTGTGTCAGGCATTTTTGAATGTAGTCATTTGTAATTAGGATATTTTGTTGCTTTAATGAAAGATGCTATTCGTGGAGCTACCCCTTAATCCAATTGTCTTTTTCATATTTGCATGACTAACCTAATTCTTTCATAGTTTTATTCATTAGTTTATTTTCATGATCGCATATTCACCTCATGGAATCAAACATATGCATGAACATATCATAAAAGGCCTAATTCAAAAATAATTTAAAGTGAAGATGATCTAAAACACAAAATTTATAGTTTGCCATCGGTACAACACTTACAATCATCAAAAAGTGATGGAAAATGATCACCAGGCCTGTATCAAAAGACTCAAACTCATGTATAAAGAGTCCTAAGAGCAGTCACTCCATAAGAATAAGGAACTCTAAGCTTAGATTGCCAAGCTAACCATGTTGTTGTCAAATGTGTTGAAGGAAAAAAGGCAGACAAGTATAGTCAAGGTGGGAAAAGATCTAGCCAATCCTGAAGGTAACCTAAATGGTGGTACTAAAACCATCAATGCTCAGGATAGAGCATTACATGGGCAGCATCCTCCTGTGGAAAACATCCCACTAACCTAGCCATTCATTTACATCAATCCTTCAACATTATCCTACTTAATTTAAGGATTTCAAGGTGCAGGCTCTTCACCAGCAAGGCCTATAGTCCTGGATCTTGATAAGCAAATAGAGCAAGAGAAAACAAAGAGGCCCTTAGAAAGTGATGAGGATTTGGACAAGTATCAGTCACTAGAGAAGCATCTTCGAGCTGTGGAAAGAAGTAACAAAGTTAGAATCGTAGACATAAAATCATTAGGGCTAGTTTTGAGTTTTGTTATCCTGCCTAGGTTTAAGGTGGCTAATTTTGAAAAATATAATGAGACTACTGACCTTACTATCCATTTTCGCATGTACTATTGTAAAATGGTAGGGCATAAAGAGAACAAGAAGACATTAATCCATTACTTCTAGGATAGTCTGACTGAAGTAGCTCTATAGTGGTACATGGGACTTGATCATGTAAGAATTCAAACGTAGGCAAATTTCCATGTGTATTCTTTGAATAGCATAACTATGTGTTTGATTAGGCTCTGGATCACCTCTCTCTCATGAACATGGAGAAGAAATCATTTGAAAGCTTTAGACAACATGCTTAGAGATGAAGAGAGAAGGCAACTCAAGTTCATCCTCCTCTAATAGGAAAAGAAATGAAAATCATGTTTGTTAACACCCTATGAACTCCTTACTATGAAAGGCTGGTAAGAAGCATCGCAAAAAATTTTATCGATATGGTTATATCAAGTGAAATAATTGAGAATGCCAGCAAAAATGATAGGATATCTATTAGGGAGACATCTGGATCAATCAAGAAGATAGTAAGTAAGGGTAAGGAGAAAGAGATGAATGTTTTTGATGAAAATCATGCCATGTATAATTAAAGTCTACATACAATATAGCCTATGTACCTCCCAAGCATGTTGAATACGGGTTTTACCCCTTACTCATCAGCACCGTAACCAATCCACGCCATTCATTTGCACTTGCAATAAGCTTTGTATCGAATCTTATTCAAAATATGATCCAGAATGTATAGCCTCACAATATGCATAATGCAAGAGCTTCAAATAACCAATAAGCACCTCAAGAAAGGGAGCACTTTAAACCATTCCCTTACTACTATAAAGAGATTTACTCTTGCTTATTGGTAGGTAAACTAGTGGCCCTAGTATTCATAAATCCAAGATCACCACCGTACCCCATATGGTATGATGAGAACATTTATTATGAATACCATGCTAGAGCGCAAGGCAATTCCATTGAGAACTGCACTTCGTTTAAAGGAAAAGTGCAGGCTTTACTAGAAAAAGGAATGATCAAGATCAAGCAAGGTCCTGGACCCAATGCTAGGGCCAATAGACTCCCTAATAATGTTAAACCTAGAGTCAATGCAATAATCGATGGCAAAGGTTATGGGTTCAAAGAAGCATTAGAAAAGTCAAAACCCTGATGAGTAAGGTCTGGCAAGCTTTCGTGAAAGTTAGAATAGTAACAAATGATAAAAATGCAGTTGAAACATCTTGCTACCACTGCAGTCAAGAACACGATTTGCAATATTGTCCATCATTCTTGGAAATGGTATAAGGGATGATGGATCGATCCTAGATCGAGGTCTACAAGGAGTAGGATAGACATGATGATCCATCTATTAATGCCAATGATGAGGAGAGACCCAGTGATGATCAAATCTCAAGCCATCTATCTCTTATGAGCATGAAAAAGAGAGCTAATAAAAGTTTTAGGCAGTATGCTACAAGATGGATGGAAGAGGCTGCACAGATTCATCCTTTACTAACATAAAAAAAATGATTGTTAGATTCATTGGCACATTGCAAGCCCCTTATTACAAAAAGGTAGCGAAAAGCTTTTGAAAGAGCTATGCGGGTATAGTCATACTCTATAGGATGATAGATGAAGCCATGAAAAATGAATCGAGTAGAAAAAAATCTAAAAAGAAAAGGGAAGGAATATTAAAAGCTAGTCAGTAATTAAAGTCCAGCACTACAGCCAGTTTATCTCAAACTCGCACTGAGTTAGACCCAAAGAGAATGGTCATTGAAGAAAACTACTAGATTATAGAAAACATAGAAGAAGTTAGAACACCAATGAATTTGGTTTGCAAATCGTGGTGCAAGCTAAGCTACTTAATGCAGCTAAGAAGACAAAGGAAAAAATTAATAACTTCTATGATTTCTATACTGTTTATGTCCATGCTTTTCAAACATGCAAAGACTTTCATGCTATGGTTCAAAGGATGATGAATGAGGGTAATATCAAATTCTACTATAAAAAGCAGACCCTTAATACCGAGTTTGCAAATTCAACATCATTTGTCAACAGTGTAGAAAAGGAAAAAGGTAATCCTCCTTGTGGGATTGAAAGGCCATTGATTTTGTATGACAATGGATCGAGAGCCAAAGCCACCCTTGTTCAACCCATGCTAAGGAAGATCATTCAACTTCCATCTCTTTTCCCTTATAAAGATGATAAAGTAGTTCCTTAGAACTATGAAAACAAAACCTTAATTATTGAGGAATTTAGTCAGCAAGTAGCGAGCGTGGACTTTTCAGAGGTGAGTCACTTAACTTGGAATGGCAGATTTATGCCTTAGTAGTGTCAAGAAATAAGACTTAGCAAGAAAATACCAGTCTTATTCCTCAAGCATTGAAATCTATAATAAAAAAACTCAGATTTGGTAGCCTTGAAGGAGCCAATGAATGAGAAAGAAGCTACAGAATTCCTCAAGTTCATCGAACATAGTGAATATAGCATTGTCAATCAGTTGAATAAGCAATCTACCAAGATATCTGTGTTGTCTCTACTGTTAAATTTTAAAGCTCACAGGAATGCCCTTCTCAAAGTTTTGAATGAAGCTTATGTCCCTTCTGACATTTCTATAGTCAGTTGGATCGCTTAATGAGAAACATCACTGCCAATAATTACATATCTTTCAGTGATGATGAAATCCCGCACAGAAGAAGAGGAAACTACAAAGCCCTTCATATCACCACATTGTAAAGGCACCAAGTTGCCCAAGGTGTTTATTGATAATGGGTCGACTTTAAATGTAATACCCATTTCATGCTTGAACAACCTCCACATTGATGCATCTCATATCCAAAATAGTCATATAATTGTGTGAGCATTTGATGAAACTTGTTGGAGCATTGTAAGGAACATCATCATTCCACTCCAAATCGACCTATGTACATACGAAGTTGACATCCATGTGATGGACATTGCTCTATTGTATAATTATTTCTTGGGAAGGCCTTGAATTCACTTTGCTAGGGTGATGCCATCATCTTTGCACCAAAAGTTAAAATTTGTTATCGAGAATAAAGTTATCAATATTGGAGGAGAAAAATATATCATTGCTACTACCTCAACTGATGCCCCATATCTTGAACCTGATAAAGATATCCCAGAAACCTTTTTCTAATCCTTTGAGTTTGTCAATGCTACTTATATCAAGGAAGGGTTGCTAATAATTTAGCCCTACCTGAATGAGATTACTCACATTAGTTTGAAATTGATTATCTATAAAGGTGCCTAGGCTAGAAATGGACTAAAAAATGTCTTCAAGGAGTTGTTAAAGCCTTGAAAATGGTCAACTAGATCGACAAAAGAGGTTGAGATTCAAGCTCAGTGCACAACAATAAAAAAAGTAAGCTCAGAAGAACTGCGAGAAAAGAATGGCTCATTTTTCAAGACGAGACATAGAGGATGAGCCAACGATATAGCATTTGATGATTTCTTATCAATGCGATTAATGAGCCAAAGATGTCAACTACAAGTTTGGAGACTGGTCTGGGCCTTTCAGGTTTTGTTTTGAGTGTTTGGACTTAGACTGAGATTCCTGTACTGTTTAAATCTATTTCAAAGAATGCTATGAACTAAACCTACATGCTCTTCCAAAAAGCATTGTTAGATCCTTTGTATGGGCAACTTTATAAGTATTATCAATGAAAATGACTAAACATTATGCATTTTTTTCTTTGTGCTCATAATTCTTACTGATCTTCAACTTTTCTTTACATTTTTTCCATCTATATTGTTCTTTTCCATATTTTTAGGTACCCTGATGAAGGTGGCATGAATGCTCATACTGAAAATTCAAAAATCAATTCCCAGTAATAAATTTGTGCAGGTAAGGTCGAATCTGAAGAGGACCCTAACGAGAACCCTAAACCTTTAGACCTACTGAGACTAGTTAAATAGGAAGAAAAATAGATATTACCTCATTATGAATCCACCAAAACCATAAACCTTGGAGTAAAAGAAGACCCAAAAGAAGTTAAAATAAAAACCTTCATAAAGCCATCAACTTAAGCTAAACTAATAAGTTTTCTTTGAAAACATCAACATGTGTTTGCTTGGTCCTACCTAGACATGCTTGGATTAGATACCAACATTATGGTTCATAAACTTCCCCTTAAACCCAAGTGTAAGCCCATATAACAAAACTCAAAAGGATGAAGAGTGAAATATTTCTGAAGATCAAAGAAGAAGTGAAGAAGCAATTTAAAGTAGGATTTCTCGCCAAATATCCTAAATGGGTAGCCAATATAGTCAAAGTTCTTAAGAAGTATGGTCAAGTGCAAATGTGTGGACTACAAGGACCTAAACTGAGCCAGTCCTAAGGATAATTTTCCTCTACCTTACATCTATACCTTAGTAGACAACATTGCCAACAATGCATTATTTTCCTTTATGGATGGGTTTTTGGGCTATAACCAAATCAAAATGGTAGCTGAAGACATTAAAAAGACCACTTTCATAACCATGTAAGGCACTTTTTGCTATAAAGTGATGCCTTTTGGGCTCAAAAACACTGGGCCAACCTCTCAAAGGGTGATGGTAACATTGTTCCATGACCTTATGCACGAAAAACTAGAGGTCTATATGGATGACATGATCACCAAACCACCAAAAGAGAATGAACACTTTGCCAAGCTGTGAAAACTCTTCAAATGGCTGTGCAAATATCAACTTAAGTTAAATCTTACCAAATGCACATTTGGCATCACATTCAGTAAATTATTAGGGTTCATTGTGAGCAAGAAAGGAATAGAAGTTGATCCTAATAAGGTCAAGGCCATCTAGAATTTGCCATAACCTTAAACTCAAAAAGAGGTAAAAAGTTTTTTGGAAAGGTTAAACTACATAGCCTAATTCATATCTTAGCTGACAAATAAATTTGATCCAATCTTTCAGCTACTTCAAAAACAAAATCCTAGAAAATAGAATAAAGAATGTCAAGAAGCTTTTGATAAGGTCAAAAATTACCTTTTAAATCCTTTGATACTTGTGCCACTAGTGCCTGGTGGGCCATTAATCTTGTATCTATCAGTTTTTGACAACTCGATGGGCTGTGTATTAGGTCAACATGACAAGTTAGGCAAGAAGGAACAAGCTATTTACTACTTGTGCAAGAAGTTCAAAGAATATGAAAATAATTATTCATCTGTAGAGAAGATATGTTATGCTCTAGCTTGGATGACTAGAAGGTTAAGATAATACATGCTGTACCACATTACATGGCTAATCCCTATACTCGATCTTATCAAGTATTTTTGAGAAGCTCACTTTGTTAGAGAGGTTAGCTAGGTGGGAAGTCCTACTTTTTGAGTATGACATTGTGTACGTAAATCAAAAAGCCATCAAGGGTAGTGTAATAACATATTTTTTGGCAAATCGAGCCATAGATGATAGCATTTTGACTGCAAGTTTCCTGACGAAGGCTTGATATGCATATTTGAGGTAGGGAATATTGTTAAGTATAGGTCATCATGGAAAATATACTTCAATGAAGCTTCAAATGAATTAGGCATGGAATTAGGGGAATTCTTATCTCACCTGATGGAAACCACTACCCTTTCATTGCAAGGTTAAATTTTGATTATACAAACAATATAGCTGAATATGAGGTTGCCGCCATGGGACTCCAAGCAGCCATTTAAAAGGGCATTCGAACACTGTAAATGTTTCAAGATTCAGCCTTTATCATTTACCAACTGAAAGGAGAATGGCATATGCATGATGTTAAATTGGTCAACTATGGTAATCTAATCTCGAAACTTAGAAAAGAGCTTGAAGATATTAGCTTTCAGCATCTACCTCAAGAAGAGAACCAAATTAATGATGCCTTAGCCACCTTGTTATCCATGTTCAAAGTTAACCGAGAACCGGACATTACTTTTATTCAAATGAGTATCTATATAGCCCCGGTACATTGTCAGAAGGTTAAAAAAGAGAAAAACGGTTTGCCATGGTATCATGACATCTTTCGGTACATCAAGGATCAATGGTACCCAAAAGACACCATCAAAACTGACAAGAGACCATTAGACGATTAGCTGCAAACTTCATTTTGGATGATGGGATTTTATATAAGAAAGGCTAGGATCAGGTGTTACTCTAATGCATGGATGCCTTTGAAGCCAAAAGAATACTTGAAGAAGTTCATGAAGGAATTTATGGTACGCATGCCAATGTTCACCTAATGGCAAGACAAGTCATGCGATTACGCTACTATTGGTTGACTATCGAAAAAGATTGCATTAACTATGCTCGAAAGTGTCACAAATGCCAAATCTACATTAGCAAAATCTACATCCCACCAACACCCCTACATGTTATGCCATCTCCATGACCTTCTTCTATTTAAGGCATGGATATGATTAGACCAATTACCCTTAAGGCTTCTAATGGGCATCACTTTATTTTGGTCGTAATTGATTATTTCACCAAATAGGTGGAAGTAGCTTCTTATGCCAATGTCACCAAATCTATTGTATCCAAATTTGTGAAATGAGACATCATCTGTAGATATGGTCTTCATGAACATATCATTACTGATAATGCACGTAACTTAAAAAAATGATGCAAGCAATTTACTCTTAATTCAAGATTCAACATCGAAACTCTATCCCACACTACCCGAAAATGAATGGGGTAATTGAAGTAGACACCAAGAATATCAAGAAAATTGTTGAAAAGATGTTGAGATGTATAAAGATTGGCATGAAAAATTACCTTTTGCTTTACATGCTTATTACTTGGCCATACGAACTTCTACGGTGCTACCTCATTTTCCTTGGTCTATGATGCAAAGGTTGTCCTACCTATCAAGGTTGAAATTCCTTTGCTCAAAGTTTTAAGGGAATCTCAACTTAAAGAAGCTGAATGGGTTAAAGACTGATATGAGTAACTCAATCTCATTGAAGAGAAAAGAATTAAAGCCATTTGGCATAGGCAGTTGAATCAAAAGCACAAGATGAGGGACCATAACAAAAAGGTCCTATCCTAGCTAGTTCCGAGAAGGTGACTTGGTACTCAAACAAATTCTCTTGATCTATAAAGATGCTTACAGGAAATAGACCCAAAATTGGGAAGGGCCTTACATGGTGAAACGTGTATTCTCTGGAAGAGCCTTAATCTTAATCGAGATGGATGGCCGCGACCTACCCAACCTTATGAACTCTGATTATGTTAAGAAATATTATGCCTAAAATGACTTTATGACAAAAACTCGAAAGGGCATTCTATTAGTCTTTCACCTATCATTCTCTAATAAAAAACAATAAACAATAAACAATAAAAAATAGACAACTAAAAACAATGCAAAAAACAAACAAGAAAACAACAAAAAAAGAGAAAAAGAAAGAAAAGATGACCAATTTAAGTTAAAAACCTGAGAGGGCGACTTAATTAACTAGATCTCTTCACCCAAACCAAGTTAAGCCCAAACCATTATTAGCCTAACACCAATTTTCCTCAAATTCATAACTCTGATCAAGGCACCAAGTCATAACCTAACCCATCTGTTCTATGCTGACCAAACCCCACCAAACCTTATCACACCTGTACTCAAAAGTTGAAACTACCTAGCTTTAAGGCTTCTATCCCATAATAGGGCAATCTAAGAAATCTTTTTATGAGTCAGCCAGCATCTAAAGCATTAATTGCTTGAAATAAATCTCCATAAGCACTTAGAGGAGAATTCATGTCATTATCATCAGAGTCAATCGACTAGGAAGACTTCTCTTATCTCTTTTGTATTTCAAAATCTTTCATAATCTCATAATTTTATCACAACTTGTACCTTCTTTCTTTGAATGAAAATACAATTACTTGATTTCTCATAAAATCTTTTCCTAACTCTATATTCCATGTCACATCATGTTTATCATTTAATTGGTAATGCTTAATAAATAATCAAAATTGATAACAGGATTTCCTAGCATTACTTAGAAAGATAAAATTTTGCAGGAGCTTTGTCTCATGTTTAAAGACTTAGAATGAACTCTTAGGGCTATAACCAATCTTGTCCTGGGACCCCACATCTCAAAAATTTGCTCAAAGCTTCCTCCCACTAAAAGGTCATAAACCTCTCATACCTTCGAAAAAAGGGACAACCTTAATATTCAAAACCTCTAGAAATTTAGAGTAAGATTGACAAACCTTGGGCAAAAGGCCACCTTATCAAACCAACCATTGGATTAGGCTTTTAAAGTCATTACCCTTGCATCATTTAGACAGGCAATTGCATCTCCATGCATTATGTAGCATTTAATATCCTATAGGTAGCAGCTCCATATATAGGAGTCAAATATGTAAAAAACCTATGATAAAATTTTTTTGATTTTGAAAAACCTCGGAAAGCCTTAAGTAAGTACCTTTGACCCTATGTGTTCATTGAAAATCACCCAAGAAAGGTATCTAAACTTATTTCTTTCTAGTCCTTAAAAAGCAAGATGACTTTCCTGATGTCCCATAAAGCCTACACAAGCTGGTGGCACCTATCTACCTTAGTCCTCAAAGAGCAAGATGCTCATCTAAGCCCACACAAGCTGGTGGCATCCACTTACCTTAGTTTTCAAAGGGTAAGATGCTTATCTAAGCCCACATAAGCCTGGTCGTACCTATTTACCTTAGTTTTCAAAGGGTAAGATGTTATCAAAACCCACACAAGTTGGTGGCACCTATCTACCTTAGTCCCTAAAGAGTTGGATATTTTTCTTTGCCTACCCTAAAGCCCACATAAGCTGGTAGCATTTATATACCTCTATCTTAAAAGAGCAGGATGCTTATTAAAGCCCACACAAGCTGGGTGCCATCTATCTACCTTAGTCCATAAATGGCTGGACATCTTTCTTTACCTACCTCGAAGCCCACATAAGATGGCATCTTTTTGGTGTTAAACCTAAAAAAACCAACCTAGTAGGGAGGTAAAACCGTATAAAACTCATCAAAATCTCTTTTTCTACAAGATATTTAACCCATCTCAATGTGATACTAAAATAACTCTTTATTTCTCAATAAGCACATGAAACATCAACCTATTCGAACAAAATGTTGTCTATTTGTCTTTTCCATGTTCCTAATACTTAACAACAACCAAAAAAGGGCAGCTGCAGACACCCTATTTTGTTTGACCCATTTTTGGCACCTTAAAACTCAATTGAAACATGATAAACTCAAACATTATAATAAAAACCAGGGGATGATTGCCAAATACCATGTCACTAGGCATTATTAGGTGAGATGGTGGCAGGCAAAAAATTTTTTTGGGAAAGTCTAAAATATCTATAGGTCATATTAAAGAAAAATATAAAAATGGGGCATTAAAAGCTACTTTCATGGTGTCACTAGGGTCATTCAATTGAATACAGAGATTAATTTCCCACTGTTTGTGACCAAGTTGAGGCAACTTAGAAAGCTAGGGCACATGCAAGTTATATTGGTGCATAAGTATTGATACGAGGCTTTACATCATTAAAAACTTGAATTTTCACTTGTAGTATCGATACCTGAGATGTAGTAATGATACATAGCATGTTTATATTGATACAAACCTTGGCAATGGCAAAAGTTATGATTTTTGGCAAAATATATAAATACATAAGCATGAGTAACAGTATAAATCCATAGAGTATCGGTATAGGCCTTTAAGTCTTGAGACTAGAAACTTTTTTTGCTCTTAGTATCTATACACAGCTTATTGTATAGATACTCAATGGCAAAAAGTACCTTGTGTATCAATACACCAAAGCATTTTTGCCTAGTTTGAGCCACTTTGTTGCCTTTAAAAACCCGATTTAAACATGTTTTTGCACCAAGAAACTATTATAAATCATTGTAAACCTTAACTATGGGCTTATGAATAGATTTAAACAAATTTTTAGAGCCTAAACAATCAATGACAAAGTTCATTTTCATAAGATATATGGTTGTAAGAGGGTATGGCAGGATATCTCTAGTTACAGCCTGTCATAACCTTTCTGCCTCTTTGCTCAGCATGGTAGAACCAATAGGAAAAGAGTTAGTTGAGCATGGTAGCTAGAGATGTCCTCTAGTGTAGGAGAGAAAGATAAAAAATTCCCTCACATTGTCTTCTAAAAGTAGTGGTTGAACATTGAATGGAGGATTCCCTGAACTATAAAAAAAAGCTCTCCAGCAGTCTCAGAAAACTTTTCACCCATTCTCACAAATCTTCCAGCAACTCTAGCTCAAAAAACTCACCAAAACACTATTTCATTGCCTTTCACCCTCAACCAACCTCCATTCTCATAGCTCCTTAAAACCACTACCAGAACACCTTTAAAAACTAAACTTTTCACATACTTTCATCCAAAACACACTAGTAGCCACCATATTACCAGAAAGCTTTTTCCTTTCACTTTTTCTAGCTAAATAATAGCAAAAAGAAGGAATGAACTGAGCTTAAAGTCACCGCTTTAAAAAAGAAGGAAAGTTTTAGCTTTTGCTGGTATATTTTTTACCTTCTTCCATACATTTTTTCTTTTGATAATCCTTTTCACTTTAGTGAGCCCTTCATGCTGTCATGACCCTCTTAAGACTCTCAAGCATCATTTTTGCCTTGGTTATGGTAGTCTTAGGATCTTGATGACCCTCTTGACACCATGATTTTGTTGGATATATAAACTCATCGTATTTTATTTTCATCATCACACAGCCTCTGTTCTTGCATCTTTTGCCATGCTCCTTCCATATTCACATATCCATTTCATATTTAAATGGTCATCTTAACATGTCTTAGGTATGTTCAAATATTTTCTTGTGTTTTAAGGAGTCTTATGAAATAAAAATGCTTTCTTGACAACTCCAACATCCATTCCTTTGTCCAAACATGTTTACATCATCTCTATGCACCCTATTTGTCATATTCTTGCATTCGTGTCACCCATTTCCATGTCAAAATGGCATCGTTGTATGTTTGCATGTTTAATACATGTTTATCTTCGTATGTGCTCTATTTTGTTCATGATATCTCCGTTAAAATGCTTGCTTGTTTCTCAAAAACTAATTTCTAAAAAAGTCCCCAAGTTAATAAGTTCATGCCATTTCCAATAGATGAAGAATAACATGGACTTAACGTTTTCATAAAATTGGTCTTCCAATCTTGGGGGTAGATCAAAATTTTGGTCTGGATTCATGGTGCAATAAGTTTATTTTTCAAAAAAAAGGAAAAGAAATCCTTTTTGGTATTAAACCTTAATCTTGAGTCTCATGTTCTCTTTAGTGACATGGTCAATAGGTTATTCCATTATCCCAAAATACTTCAATATTATGGAATGAACTTATGAAGCCCATGTTACTTTCTGTCATGAATGTTTAAACATCCTAGACCCGAGTCTATCATTGAACTATGGTCCCCTTCTTTTTGCTCTAGCAACACTATAGTCTAAATTTAAAAAATCATGTTTGAACCATAAAATATTTCCTTTGATTTTTCTAATATTTTTCACTTAAAGGGCATCGCATTAACTGTCTAATAGTGTTTTATTTGCTCTTGAATCATCCCGGATGAGGGAGTTATGATTTTTTGAACCTTTACTATCTGGAACCTATAAAACCAATGTGCAACATTCTGTTTGGGCCACTTTAGCCCATCAGAAGATCTTTATGAAATTTTCAAATATTTTTTCTCAAACATTCACAAAATTCCTTTTTCAGAAAGGTATTGTTCATGATCTAACAATTCTGGATAAGCTCGAAACGATTTTCCAAAATCCATCATGCCCTTTTCCTTGTACCCGCTGCCAATGTCGAGACAGATTTAACTTCAAAAATTAATTGTGTTTGGAAAATGATTTTCTTGGATTTTTGGAATCTTTTTGATTAGCCTTATCAAGTTAGCCTTCCAATGGTGCCTTTTTTACCCTTTGAAGTCTTCGAATGAACCTAAAAAAAAAATAGGAATGGAGATGATACGATGACATCCCTTATTTTTTGCTTAATTTTCATATCCTTTATTCGAGACATTCGAATGTCTCAAAATGCATCCGGTTGGTTCCCCAGCAACAACATCCTCTTTTAACTCAGATCAAGGTTAAAATACAAAAAAAGGATTTCATATTAAAATTATTGCTAATGGAGATACTCTAACTCCATTACTCTAAAGGGATACTTCAACCCCATTTTTAATTGAAAAGTTTAAATTTTTCATTGCTCCTATGTTTTTCTAACTTTGGGGATACTCCAACCCTACTACTCTAAGGTTATACTCCAACCCCTTTTTTTAAAGATATAAATTTTCTCTTTATTCCTAAATATTTTCTTGACTTTATCCCTGGGGATACTCCAACCCCACCTCTCTTAAGTGATATTCTAACCCCTTTTTGCCTCAAAAAAATCTAAAATTTTCTTTTTTTGAGTGCCTCAAACCGCTTTGATAAAAATGATCTTTGTTCCCTAAATCACCACTGATTCCTGACTGGTCTCTAAATTGTCATTTTTTAATGATCGAAGGCAATTATAAGATACATTTGATTGCCCCTCCTTTTTACGTTTCTTTGGTTATAATTGTTTGTTTATGATATTATTATGTTCTTTATTTTCGTCTTACTAACATTTTTTTTATGGTGATTACCATGCATTCATGTTTAAAATTTGTTTTTCCATGAAACTTACAAGTAAATGTTCCATGTCGACATCTCTCTAGTGCCTAATACTAAACATCCTAAATTTTAAAATCCAATCCAAACATTGTTTTCACAAAAATTCCTATGTTCCTCACATCTCTAAGGCGCATAGGTGATCTAATTTTTCTTTAAAAACTTGGATTTACATTTTCCATGAAAACATCATGCATTGAAGAGGATTATATCTAAATAAAGACTAAATGGAACTGATTTAACCAAGACCAAAGTGAGACATAGTTAGTAGGCACCTATTTCGGGCGTCATAGGGTTGCTAGTCCTTTCTCATCCGTAACCAACTCCTGAACCTAACCAACAAATCTCTAGACTTTATAGACCTTGAAATTGATGTTTCGAGTTTTATAACTCAAAATATTGTTTGTGGTAGGCATCTAATTTTACTTAGCCCAAAATAATGGTGGCGACTTCAAGATTATGGCTATATCATGGTGGCCATTCGAGGCTAGTTGGATGAGTGATTCGCCTAAAGGTCTCCTTCCCTTTCATAGTATCATGCCTAATCCAAATCCCATTCAAAGGATAACTGAAAGGCTTAATCATAATCAACCATTATTTATTTTTTAAGTCGAGCGCGCTATGCCCTTCGGATCATTCAAAATTTTAAAGGTGGGCATGTGGCAACATGGACGAATGTTATTGGTCATTAAAGCTATGTTAGCTTTTTTTAAACAGAATATCACATTGGGGTAATGTGTTGGATGGACTTAAATTATAGGTACCAACTTTAGAAAAAAATTCTTTAGGTACTAAAATGAAAATCGGAGTAAATTATAGTATTAATTATGTATTTAACCCAATAATTAATTTAAGGTGTCTGTAAAGTTTTGAATATGAATCTCAAGATATTAGAGCATAAAAAAAAATCTCATTTGGAATAGGGCTGGATTGTCAGAGCAAATTGCTCGTTCGACTTTTCCATGTAGCTATTACAAAATAACCAGAAAATTGAAGTCACGACCAATCTTTTGAGTTAAGTTTGATCTAATACTTATTAAAACCAATCCCTTTAAAGTTTTAAAGATTATTTTAAAAGGGTTTATTTTATTTTTTGCATTGAAAGTTAAGGAAAAGTTGGGTTCAAAGTCGATTACGTGTAGAGAAGGATTAACATCCCCATAATGCCTTAAAATTAGTACCACTTAACCATTGAGTTTGTCAGTTTTGATTTCAATATTTAACCATAATCCCTTAAAATGCTCTAATGAATTTAAAATGATTAACCTAATTTTTATGAATTCAAAATCTTTTATGCTCCATAGAGTTCGATAGAAAGAATTTTTCTTATGTTTAAAACTATTTTCCAGGCTTGTTGTTTAAAAAGAATATTTTTGGATTAAAAGTAAATCTAGACAACTTTGCCAATAGAATGACAGAAGACTGAAAAATATTTGAACCCTAAAATATTGTCTTCATATTTTTTAAAATAATAATTGGATTTTCATGAATGCATTTATGTCATTTTGCACAGACATATAAAAGTGATTAATCACAATATCTTATCTACATATTCATAACGTAAGTAAGAATCAAGGTCGATTTGGAATTTAGCTCATACAAAGGTTCGATCACTTAAGAAAATAACAAATAACAACTAGAGACATGTTTAGATTCAAATTTTGATTAAGACATAAAAGTTTTAGTGAAAATCAAACAAAGTTTGAAAATGAGTCAAAAAAAGGATTTTCAAAGAAATTTTCAAAAAAATGGTCAAAAATAAAAAAAATGCAGGAATTAGTTGAAAAATCCATCAATTTTTGACAAGTTATTTCGAAAAGGTTTTTGCAAAAAAGGTGAAAGAAAGTTAAAATTAAGAGGAATTTAAAATTTTAGCTTAAATAGATTCCTGGCCTATAACTTAGCATTCAAATGCCTTTCGACTATCCAATAATGATGCGATAGTGCCTATCCTAAGGTATTTGAATATGTCCAAGAATGGTGGCTTGAAATTTATGCATGGTAACCTTACTAAAAAAAAAGAGACAACTTGCACATAAAATGCTTTCCTAATTGTTTGTCCACCCAAACAAACTCTAAAAGAGGCAAATAAGACACCGTTAAAAATATAACTTGATAAGTTTGATTTAAAAAAATTGTAAAAATCCCAAGAAATCATTAAACAACGAAAATATTCATGCAACCAAATTTGGTTGCAAAATGTAGAGTATAATAACAACATTAAAAAACTAATTCATTACCTATCCAAACGGACTCGAAAAAGGGCATATGATACACCCATTAAAAGCTAATTTAATGAAGTTTAACATAAAAATACTATGTAAATGCCAAAAAATTCCTTTCATGGACCAAAAGTATGGATGGCACTTGTTTTGACAACTAAGTGTAAGGAGACTCGACCAGCAAATGAGAACTTATTTGTTACCGATCCAAACATGCATAGAAAAAGGTATGAAACATCATTAGGAGGCTAACCTAATGAAGTTTACCTAAGAATACTAGAAATTGGCTAGAAATTAGGCCGCCATGTGGATGAAACCTTTTTTTTTCACACATTTGGTAATAGGTAAAAAAAATAAGTATTCCTAACTTTTGGTCAAAATGGTGTCCAATTGGAGGCTTTCAAAGTTGATTTTTAGACATTTGAATGTCCACATG
Organism: Adansonia grandidieri; assembly: GCA_038382065.1. Taxonomy (NCBI): domain Eukaryota; kingdom Viridiplantae; phylum Streptophyta; class Magnoliopsida; order Malvales; family Malvaceae; genus Adansonia; species Adansonia grandidieri. The sequence goes on along the minus strand of JBBYHK010225960.1, from coordinate 2,101 downwards.
CAAGGATCTAAAGTTAGGTAAAGTGATTAAGAACCATAGCATAAATTATACTAAAAACGAGACCTAAAAGTGATAAATGAGGGTTGGAAATTAGGAATTAGCATCCAAATGTCATTCTCTCGATAGTTGTCAATACATGTTTAACCTAAATGTTTCTACCTATACCATGGATGTCGCAACGTACACCGGGGTGGATCCTTGCAGATCTATGGCGCGTACGACTTAAAATATTTTCCTAACTAGGAAATGTCTTCTTGATTAAGACTAGTCTTTGGTGATGTGATGAGAAGGAGAATGTACGGATTCTCGACTTATGGTACAGTTAAAGAGACCTTAAGACAAATTGCTTCTCTTATTGGTCTTGGCTGACCATCATGAAATGGCCACTGCTTGGAGTTGCCATCGATCATTTAGGGCTAGACATGATCGAATGCTTATTGAAACCTATGTTTTGAGTTATGAAACTCAAGACATCGATCCCATGGTCTACGTAATGTAAAGATTCATCGTTTAGGTTCGAGAATTGGTCACGCACGATGAGGTACGAACCTCTTCACGATGCTTGAAATTAGTATCGTACTAGCTATGTCTTTCTCGATTTTGATTCTTTCAATCTTGTCATTATTTTGATATAACTCCCTTTAATGAATGAATCTTAGAAATAATCCAGGTTTTGATGAAAAAGATTTAATCTCATATACACCATCGAGAGGTGGGGAATATAGAGATTTTTGGTAAAAATGACCTCTGGATTTTACTTTGAAAATAAAATGTTCCACTTTGGGCACTAGAAAGATACCCATGTGAAACATTACCTTTAATTTTATTTGAAACAATTTGAAAATATGAATGCAAATAATCATCACAAAGAAATCATGTTAGTAAGACAATAAATGAAGTAACATAACATGGATCATTCAATGCAATGATAAAGAAAAAGAATGTACTATTGGAATTTATCTCACTATTGGCACCGATTATCTAGGAATAACTGAATTGACAATTGTTGAGATGCATTTGGGTTTCTTGATTAAACAAGGTTTGTTTAATACATTCATAGAAGTTTGAAAAGGAGAGAAAAAAAATTTAATTGTAGTTGAAAGATAGGGTTAGAGTATCCCTTCGAAAAGCTAGGGTGGAATACACTCGTGGTTAATAAATAATTTTGACAAAAGGAGGTTTCTTTTAATCTTAACAATTTTGAAAAATGAGGTTGGAGTATCCCCTCGGAAGGTCAAGGTTGGAGTATCCTCATGGATGACGAATCATTTTGACAAAAAAAGGTTTTATTTTTTAGATCTTGACAAATTTGAAGAGTAGGGTTGGAGTGTTCCCTCAAAAAATCAGGGTAGGAGTATCCTTGAAAGTGACACATTTGGCACTCTTTAAAGAAGTTGAGTTGGAAAAATTAAGTCGATAAAATCTTATGATTTAGAAGACGGGTGAGCATTTTGATAGCTTTAGGTAAAAGAAATTATTGTGAATGAGGATGGTAAAGATGTAAAATATGTTTGTGCCTTGATACGAGCCAATGGGAGGTCAAAGCATGTTCTCGAGTCTAATACGGTTAACATGAGACATTCGAATGTCTCAAGATGAAATTCGGGAAAACAACTTAATTTTGACCAAAATCAAAAATAGGGGACAACATCGCGCTATCTTGCTTCCTAAATTTATTCTAAATTGATTCGAAGGATTTAGAAGGTGGAAAAGACACTGTTAGAAAGGTGACTCGATGAGGGTCATCCAAAAAATATTCCCACTACCCTAAAATGAAACTTTCTAGGGGAATAATTTTCAAGTTTGGATTGATAGTGCTGCTAGTAGAGCATATAAGGGACAAGGTGTGTCAAAATTTGAAAAATCACCTTGGACTCATTTAGTATCAAAAAATTACAAACAATACCTTTCTGAAAAGGTAATTTCATGAAACTTTTAGGAAAAATGTTTTTAAAATTTTGAAAAATCATTTAGTGGGCCTAAATGGCCCAACCAGAATACATGTTCAGATTCTAAAAGTTCTAGATAGTTTAGACTTGAAAAATCATAACTCTCTCATCCGGAATGATCCAGGGGTGAATAAGACATCATTTTAAAGATA
>JBBYHK010225850.1:0-30774 GCA_038382065.1 Adansonia grandidieri | reverse complement strand
ATAATTTGAAAATAAATAGGTTGTGTGGTCCTCAATTTTAACCAATGATTTTGCCTCATGATTGCGATGGATGGGGGCACAGTTGTGGTCATTGAAGAGGATTTTTCCTTTTTCTTTTTTTTTTTTTTTCGTTTTTTTTCTTTTTCAAGTCAAGCAATAAATAGACAGAAAAGGAAAGGAAGTGGCGTAGTTCTTTGCATCCTGGTCAGATGCCAACTGCTTTAGTTTACCGGGCTGTCCTGAACTGACATATTTTAAATTTGATTTCCTTTAATTCAATTTAAATTATTATTTATTAATAAAATTATATTTTATTTAAATTTAATTATAAAAATATATAAATATTAATATTAAATAATTTTTTAAAATTGAAGTAAAAAATATAAAAAATTTTATATTGTAATTTAACCTCATAAACGTAGCTTTACTTTTCCTAAACAATGAACCGATAAAGTTTAGTTTAGCATTATTTTTTAAAAAATTTTAAATAAATTATATATTTAAAAAATATAGTAAAAATATGATTTAAAAATTTTTTAGTATCTGACATTGTTGAAAAAAATATTTGTAGAAGTTGAAATGTTAAAAAAAATTTAAAATAATAAAAATTTAAAGATACGAAGATAATAAAATTATTTCATTTAAAAATTAATTTTTAAATCTTAAAAACTCTAATTTTTAAATTTTTTAATTTAAGTTATAAACTATAATTTCAAAACAAAAATAAAAATTTTTTATCCATTTAATATTATATTTACTATAAAAAATAATTTTTAACTTTAAAAATTATGTGAATAATAATATTAAATGGGATAAAATTTTACTTCCTCGCAATATTTTGTATATGTTTACTACTAGCAGATTTTTTATTATTATTATTATTATTATTATTATTATTATTATGATTCAAATTGAAAGCGACATCTCCCGATCTGACGGCCATCTACAGTCCATCTCCTGTTAACTATTATATTATTATATAATAAAAAGCAGTGTCTATTCTTGTTTTCAAAGTCCGGCCGACCAGACGACAAACGAGCAAAATAAACAATTAAAGGCGCCCTTTGGGACACTTTTGACTGATGTGATAAAGAAAGCAACAATGGTATAAAAAATTTGAAACCTGACCTGTTGGTCAGATTGATTTAAATTGCCGAATTATTTGATCTGGTGTGATATTTAAATTTAAGTATATTTTGAATATTTTTATTATTTTAAAAGAAAATTAAATTATTTATTAATTTTTATAATTTTATTTGTAGGTATTAAAATTTAAATTTTTAATTTTTTAAATTTAAATTAAATACATATTTCTATTAATGTATCATATTTAATTTTTTTTAATATTTTTTAATTAAATAAATATTAATCTAATTAATTGATTCCATTAAAAATCATAATAAATCTGATGGGCTGATCCTCCTACTCGATTTTTTAAATCTTGAAAGCATAAATCAACCTGTTTTTTACTTTTAGGGTCGGGCGAGGTGGATTAGGAAGAACTGAGTAGCGCTTTACTTAATTTTATTAAAAAAATCTAGCTTAATTAATTCCAACCAGAAAATCACCATAATCTGTACTTTACTAAGGCTTGAGATGAGTTGCAGTCCCTTCTAATTAACCTTCAAGTGTTTACTCAAAAAGAACTTTATAGAGTTTTGAAAAGCTTCGTGTGTGCGTGTGTGTTTATATATATTTATTAATTTGTTGGAACCCTAAAAGTAGTCAGCCAGAATCTTTTTGTCTTGGCCTTTCTTCTTCCTTTTTTTTGGGTCAAGAAAGCATCTTTGAAAATAATTATTGGAGCTTCTTCGAGTTGGCTGGATTCTGATTTGTTCTGCGCTCATTGTTCATAGCATGGGATTTTTTTTCCCATCCTTTATTTATCAGGTCTTGTTATTGCAGATTGAGATATTTTATACAATATGTTTTCAACATTCATGTAACCAAAAACAAAAAGTCAATTTCTTAGATGAGGATGGTGGCGTACGTATGGAAGGAGGATCTCAGCTGATATACGTCATATCAGCTTGTCATGGCGCCCCTTGGCTGGCTTGTGGTGGAATTGTTGAAATCGAAAGAAAGGGGTGGAAAACGTTCACTTTTTGGTTTTGTCAATAGTCATTGCCTAGAGCTTTTGAATGAACCAACTGTCAATAGTTTAAAATATCGATAGATAATTATTTTTATATTTTTAAAAAAATTATATTTACAGAATATATAATTATTCGTGATTTAGCGTGTTATAAATACATAATTCTTATATTGTAAAGTTATTTTATAAAGATATAATTTTTACATGTAAAGTTATTATAAACTAACATAATTTTTATAAAAGGATATCTTATTAAAAAATAAATCTATTTGTTATTTATATAAAAGACTTTTTTGTCTAGTCATTTTCACTATTCTACTTAGAGGTTAAGAGTTTTGTTGTATTTTCGAAGTATATTAAAGCCCTAAAAAAATTATTCCACACGTCTCAAAGCCATTTTAATTTAATAATAGTATTTCCTTTTCTTACTTCTTTCTTTAATTTTCTAACACCAAATCTATCGAGACTTAGTTGTTTATTAGCCTTTTCTTTCCTTTTTTAGTGAAAACTATGAAAAAAAAGAAAAACTAAATATGTTAATTTATGTATTTTTATCATATTTAAGTGTTTTATTTTGTTTATAATTATTTTTAAAGTATTTTATAATTATATAAATTTTTATATGTAATAATTCATATCATATTGATATTGACATATTTATATATTTGAATTATATTTGAATTATTTTATATCATATTCATATAACTATATTTAGTTTTACTAGGTCAACTTTAAAAAGTTGGCAATAATTTTTCAAAAAAAAAAAAAAAAACTTAAATTTGTCAACATAGTATGCATAATCCTACTCTAGACTAGAGGTACATAAAAATTGGTTCGAGTTAAAATCGGATTCAAATCATGACTATTTTATAAATTCAGGCTCGATTCAAGTCAAACGGATTTGAAATTTTATTTTATTATTTGAAATTTTAAAATAATAAAATACTTAAAGAGTTATTTTTGTATTAATATTTATATTTTAAATTAAATCTAAGCCTGATTTAATTTGAGTAGGTCAAATGATCTGACTCATGGGTAGGTCTAATCTTAACTCAAATAATCAATTTTTTAATTTTTTCCTCAAATTTAGTAGTTTATATCATCAAATTGTAATCTTTATTACTATAAAGACTACTTTTAACAGCATTACTGGTATCTAATTATTTACGAGATAATAAGATCCTTTTTCATTAGGTTTCATTTCATTAGTTTTCAATACAACTTTAATCATGATGTAATTATTCATGGCAACTAGCACATATGGGCCCAAGGTATCTATACAGCCAAAAGCCCACTTAAGTGTAAGTCTACCCTAGGGCTCACAACCTTAAGTTACATAAATAATATATAAGGTAGAGTTTTCTCTCAAAATCCTAGGCTCAATACAGTAGTATACTTGACTACTTAATTATCTTGCATCCCCTTGTCCTTATTGACTTAGGCATCGAAGTGCATCTTGGAGCATAAATTTCGACATTCTCTAGCCTCTTTTGTCTTGCGGATCCTCCATTGAAGAATCAACCAATCATCCTTGATCCATCAACCTTCATTATTGAATCAACAATTGGCGTCATCTATAGAAAATGCTTTTAAAAGCCAATGCCCCATCATCTATTACTTAACCAAACCAACCCGTCACTATGGCCTCTTAGTCAAGTGAATCTGTTCCCACTATCCCAGCCATATAGACAAATGAGCATGAACCTGATAATAGGTATGTTACCAGAAGCCTATATGCCAGTCATACCATAACTTGACAACCACGGGCACTATATTGCTCAGGTCCAGGTTATGACCAATTACATGGCTGCACAACAAGCCATTATACAATAATAGCAACAATAGGCAAACCAACTGCTCCAGGCATAGGCTAACTGCCAAAATCAACTACATCCACACCAAAACACAAGAAACTAAAACCAACTTGATCAACCAACAAACCTTGAGAACAAGAAGATCAAGAAAGTTCATAATCAGCCCCCAACAAAAGTTGATCAAATGAGCAAAGAGAAGCGGGACAAGGAAAGCCTAAGAAACATATACACCTAACACCAGATCTGCCCTTGGCAAACTAAGTAGCAGCGTTGAAGGAAATTAAAAGCTTAAGGCAATTCCTATAAAGATGACTTGGAATGGCTTGATGATGAACATAATCCCTTGTCCTTAGTCATCTGCTAAGTACCTATTCCAAAGAAAATCAAGCTTTCGCTGATCATTTAAACCATTTTCGACCATTTTGCAATCTATGAGATGTCCCAGATACAATCTAATGTTGAGTTTTCCCTGCCACTCTTCGTGGACCAGCAAGAACATAAGGGTATTCCTTAAAGCCAGGTTCAGTTATGAACTTTGATTAATTGGGTAGACAATTTTTAGCCCATTTCAAAAATTACCATATAATGGCTAGAACTGCGGCCAACCTAATAGCTGTGAAGCAAAATTCCAAGAAAAACAATCCAAGAGTATGTCAAGTATTTTAACATAGCTATATTGGTAGTCCATGAATTAAATGATGAATAGGCTATCCAAGCCTTTATTTCAGTTGTTCGCTATAAAAATATGAAGTATGCCCTTATTGATGGCTAACTGACAAAGCTGTATTAACTTTATGAAAAGATGCAAAATTTTATATATGTTAACGACATTAGGATTGCCAACCGTAAGTTTAACACTTACACCACACTTAATGCTAGTTAGAAATAGATATTGCGTGCCATTACGAGAGATCGTTTGGTCAAATGACCACTATCATTGAAAGGGAAAAAAAAGCCACAGAAACCCCTAAAAGCACTACGAATTTCATGGGACATTAGCTAGTTACAAAAGAGTGCATTAACCTAAAAAACAACATTAAAACCTTATTACCAAAAAAAAAAAGAGAAATCAAGCATTTGGTCAAAAAAGACAAAATCAGTCTACGTACTTCACAACCATCAGACAGGCATGGCAATGAAGTTACAAGAAAGCGCCCAATACTCAGTACCATAAACTTCATCATTGGTCCAATAAAGATTGGATGAGCAACAAATCCAAAAAGAAGTTGCACCTTAGACTTGTTATGGTGGTCAACATTTATCTTAAAAGGGCAAGGCAAGATAATTGGAAAGTAATCTTCAATGACAACAATTCCAACAATAGAAATAATCTAAATCATTGTATCAACCACTATAAGTGATTACCTAGTTGACAGAATATTAATTAGTAGTAATAGTGCTATTGAAATCTTATAATAAGACGTCTTCAAAAGATGGGGTATCGTGCTGACGATCTAAGGCCATATTTGCCTATATACAGTTTCGCTAGTTAGTTAATGCCAGTTAAAAAGACAATAACCCTTCTAGTAAACCTTGGTGATAGCAAGCATACATTTATAGCAAAGGTGGATTTCTTGGTTATTGATCAATCACTAGTACAATGTGATATTGAAGCAATCAATAACAAAGAAAGCCAAATTGATCACAATGGTGTACTGCTTAATGGTAAAATTTCTAACACCTAAGGGAATTGGGTACTTCAAATCTGACCAAACTACCGTTCGACAATGTCATCTTATGTCCATAGAGCTAATAAGGAAAGTTAAGAGCAATTTGAGTGATAATCATGAGGAGCTGTCCGGAAGTAGGATGCTTATCAACATGATCACACTAATCAACCTTGATGCCCTAACACTCAAAAAGTTTAGATGTCAAAGATGACCTGTATCATTCTATGCCCTAAATAACCAAAAAAATAATGAAAATACTTTTTTATCCTTTTGATTCAAACCTCCTCACAATAATAGGGGTCATTAGAGCAAAAAGTGAAGCATGATCTATCGAACTTTCTATGCCAAAACACAAGCTTCTTTACCTTGTCAGTTTCTGACATGCTAGGTATCGACACTGGTGTTATAGTGCCCTCCCTAAGGCTAATGCAATAAAAAAAATGTAAGTTTACTCTAGAAAAAGTCCAAGTGACCAAAGAAGAAACCAATAAACTGCTAGTTACGGGTTATATTAGAGAAGTATTTTACCCAGAATGGTTGGCAAATGTAGTGATTTCAGATACCCCATTGTGTCCAAGTCAACATCCAAAACATCAAAGGTCATCGTTTGAGGCTCTTCAAAGTAATTTGAATGAGCATGGCTTAGTTTCCCATCATTCCCAACTTAGGTAGGGTGTTCAGAAAGCTAAAAGTCCATAAAATTGACATTTTTCATGTATGTATCATATAGGTTCTAGATGTGTCGATACAAGGCCTCTATGTCATCAAAAATTCAAATTTCATAGCTTGAATCGATGCAACATGTTAGGGTATCGATACTTTGCTTCATATATCGATACATCAAGTCATTGTATTGATGATTTGCTTCATATATAGATACACTGGCTTGCTGTATCAATACTAGGCTTGGCATTAACTTAAAATCATGATTTTTGGCCAAATGTATCAATACACAAGCTTTTTTATCGATACCAAGCTCAATGTATCGATACATTTAGGCAAAATTTGCTCTAAGTATCAATATAAAATGCATTGTATCAATCCACCAAGGCATAATGGCCCAGTTCATGACATATCCCTTTGCACTGTGACATTAAAACTCTAATTTTGGCCATGTTTTTGGCATAAAAAATCATCAAAATTTATACCAAGCCTCAGCATTAGACTTATGGCTAGATCAAATGAATTTTTGAAGCCTAAAATGACAAGAAAATTGAATGAATTTTATGAAAAACATAGTTTGTTTAGGGGCATGCTTGGCTTTTCCCCACTTATAGACTTTCTAAACCTTTTTGCTTTACTACCTTGGCTGCCAAAGCTAATGAAAATCAAGATAGTTGAGCATAGTACCCAAGGCTGTTGCATGGTACATGAAGAAAACTTTAAAATGCCCTCATTTTTTTCTCCTAAGTTTTGTCTGATCAAGTGTCTAGAAAAAAGCAAACTTTGGCTTAGCAAAAAACTCTAGACACATAAGAAGACTAGATTTTTTAGAAACACTTCTCATTTTCATGTCTTTTCTAAGAAGCCCTCGAAAACCTCTCAAAAACCCTTATTTCCCACTTCCTTTCATCACAAAACTCATGCCATCCATAGTGCTACCTCAAAGCTCATCTTTGCCACTTCTTTTTAGTCATCTATAGCAAATAAAAGAAAGAAGAGTGAGCTAAAAACTAAAACACTTTGAAAAACAATAGGAATACAAAAATCACAACTTTTAGTTGATAAAGGAAAAAGGTCTTTTGCAAGATTTATTGGTATATTTTCTACACATTTCTCTTTATTTCTTTGTATTTAAACATATCTCATGCCATCTTAGCTAACCGAACCCTATGAGACCATGACCTTCTTAGGAAAACATGTATTTTTTAGTTTGTTTTGATGAGATTTTGAGGTTATGATGCTTTGATGCACTTAAATTCTTAAAAGTCATATTTTTCTTTGCTCATATGAGAACAGCCACTATTTCATTAATTTTTGGGGTTCTCCACCATCATTCATGCATAAAACTTGATGGTGCATTGTTATTTCAAGATGCTTTGACGTTCTATTAAGTTTAATGATGTTGTGTTAGCTTGATGGCATAAAAATAATGTCTTTAATGTTGTAAAAATCTTCCACCATTTCTTTCATAACCATGGAAGTATTTTCTAACATGTTTTTACCATTTTTCATGTTGTCATAAGCATCCTCTTAAATGTTCATGCATTTTTCTTGTTTTCTTGCATTTTTATTATGTTTAATGTGATAAAAATCTTGCCTTCTTGTTTACTCCAGCACATGTTTACCATAGATGCCATTGTTTACATGCTCTATATGATTAAAGATGCCTTCTTGATGATTTTCTTTTATGTTTGTCTGCTTGGAATTTTTTTTTAAATTTTGCCAAGTTAGGTCTATGTTCCCTCCAATAAATAGAGGTTAATATAGATTTAATGTTTTCACTAATTGGCCCTCCAATCGTAGGGTAAATCAAGATTTATATTTAGATTCGTTGTCAAATGAGGCTTAATAATTAGATTTTCAAAATAAAATTCCTTTTAGCTTATCCTAAAGTGTTTATGCCTTGATTTTGAGGTTTAATACCCTTTTGTTAGAAACTTGGATAATGGGCTATTCCATGAACACAAACTACTTCAGGATTATAGGAATAATCTTCTGAAGACATTATCACTAACCCTTTTTGTTATGGACATTCAGATATTCATAACTTGAGCCTAGTCCTAGGAAACTTAAAAAATAGAAAAGCTCTCCTATTTTACCCCGACAGCATTATGTCCTTAAATTGAAGAATCATTTTCAAGTCATAAAACATTTTTTTTTGAATTTCTTGATCTTTTTCTCTTAAAGGGCATCGAATTACCTTTCTAACGATACCTTGCTTGCTCTTGGATAAGTTTGGATGAGAGAGTTATGATTTTTAAAACTTTCATTATCTGGAACCCTTAAAATTCCCTTAAAATTAGCAATTCAAATTCTCTTTAGGCCATTTCGACCATCATATGATTTTTATGGATTTTTCAACATTTTTCCAAAAACGACATGAAATTTTCTTTTTGAAAAAGCATTGTTTATGATCTAACGATTCTGAAGGATTTCAAGATGATATTTTTAATTTTGTGGCACCTGTTTCCTTGCATTTCCTATCAGTACTAAACTAAACATGAATTTAAAAAATTAATTCTTCCCAAAAAAAGATTTTCTAGGATTTTTATAATATTTCTACATTCATTTTTGTCAAGCTACCTGTTTAACGATATCTTTTTGGCCCCCTAAAGCCTTTGGACCAGCTTAGAATAAATTAGAAAAGGTGGATAGGGCAGTGCTATCCCCTGGTTTTAGACTTAAGAAAATCAATTGAATTTTCTCGAACCATCTTTTTAAGGTATTTAAATGCCTTGAATTGCATTCGATTAATTCCTCATAGAGTCATGTGTCTTAACATGGGTCCTGTTAAGTTCGAATCATGGCACAAACGCTTTCCAAAATCAACTTTTATCTTTCATTTAAATCATCAGTTTTAATATACAACTTATATTTTCATCAAAAATTATCCAAAAACATTCTTTTCCAAAATTACCAAAATTTATACCTTAGGGGATACTTCAAACCTATTTTCTGAGAGAATACTCTAACCTTACTTTTAAAACTTCACTTAAAATCCAAATCTCTTTTCTCTCATCCTCAAGCCTTTTAATCAAATTTTTTTTCACACCTCATGCGAACACCGGATCCAAATGTGTCTAAAAATTGTCATTTCAATTGTTCCTCAATAATTGAAAACAATTACAAGATACATTCCGACCATCCCTCATTTTCATACTTTTCGTGTGTTTATTTTTATATAATATTTATTATATTCTTTTTGTCTTACTAACACGTTTCTCTTTGTGGTATCCATTTTGCATTCATATTTCCAAATTGTTTTTGAAAATTACAAGCTAATGTTCCATGTTGGTATCTCTCTAGTGCTTGACACTGAATATCGATTTTCAAAATTAAATCTAGAGACCTTTCTTACTAAAAAAAAATCCCTATGTTCCCCACCTTTTTGGAGTACATATAAGATTTAAATTTTCTTTAAAACCCTAGTTTACTTATTTATACAAAATTTATGCATTAAAAAGGGACTATATCAAAATAATGACAAGTCAAAACTAAAAAAATCAAAACCAAGTTAAGACATAGCTAGCAGGTATTGATTTTGGGCATCATGGGTATGTTTGTACACCCCTATGAATAACCAACTCCTGAACACAACTGATGAATCTTTGGACTACGTAGACCATAAAGTTAATATTTTGAGTTTCGTAACTTGAAATATTGATTTTGATAGGTATTTGATCATGCTTAGCCCAAATGACCGATTACATCCCCAAGTCTTTACCCATTTCATAGTGGCCATCCAAAACTAGTTGGATGAGCAATTCATCCGATGGTTCTTCCCTTATTTATCTTATCATTCTTAATCCAAATCTTGTTCAAATAATATCACAAGAGCAAACTTTTAAGTCACATGCACCATCCAAGTGATTTAGGTCGAGATACATTGCAACAGTAATGGTCAAAAAGGCTAATGGTAAATGGAGAATATGTATCAACTTCATTGATTTGAATAAATCTTACCCTAAAGACAATTATCTATTGCTAGCAGTTAACCACCTGGTCAACACTTCAGCTGGTCATAGGTTCTTTTTTTTCATAAATAGTTTTTCGGGATATAGCCAGATCAAGATGAACCTAATAGACTAGGTAAAAATAGCCTTCATCACTGAAGATGGGACCTTTTATTACCAGGTAATGTCTTTCGGATTAAAAATGTAAGGGCTACTTACTAGCTTCTACTTAACAAAATTTTCAAAGACCAAATCGAGTGATCCAAGGAAGTGCATTTTGACGATATTTTGGTAAAAAACACCTTTATTAAACAACACATTGAAAATCTTAACAAGACTTTTTAGGTCTTACAGAAGTAAAATATGAAACTTAATCTGTAGAAATGCACAATTGGAGTGGCAGTAGGGAAATTCCTAGGCTTCATGTTATCTTTACGAGGAATTAAAGCAAACTTAAAGAAAATAGAAACAATCACTGAAATGGCTTCACCGAGGTGAAGAAAAGAAGTACAAAGATGGACAAGCAGAGTAGTTGTACTAAATCATTCCATTTTATTCTTTAAATTACTTCAAAAAGCCACTACGTATAAATAGAAAGATGAATGCTGGCAAGTATTTGAAGGATTATAATATTACCTCTATTCACCACCATTATTGGCGAACCCTGAGCATAGCGAGCACTTGTTTATGTACTTGGTTGCATTTGATTAAACCATAGCAACCGCTCTAATAAAAAATAACAATAGAATACAACTTCCTATCTACTATATTAATAGGTATTCCAAGCGAGAAAAACCAATTATGATAAGATTGAGAAGTTAGTAGACATATTTTTTTATGGCCACATGAAAGTTGAGGCAATATTTTTAGGCACGCCCTATTACAATGTTTACTAATCAACTCCTAAAAAATGCTGCAAAAGTCAACTCTCTATTGGATGAATGACTAGACAAAATTTAGAGTTCAACAACCTTAGACTAACTTATAGTCCCGAAAGGGTGATTAAAGCAAAAACACTAGCTAACTTTCTCACAAAATGCTCCTTCACAATTCTCGTTGAAACATGATCATCCCTGCTAGTTAATAATAATGAGAATTCTAGCATTAAAGAGGTTGATGCAAATCCATAATATCCAGAATGACAACATCAGGGTCTGGACACTCTATATGGATGGATCATCTGGAAAAGATAAGTAAGGAACTAGAATCCATGTAGTTGATCTAGAAGGTTATGAATGGCAATACTGTCTGTCCTTTAAATTCAAAACCTCAAACAACGTCATAGAATATGAAGCATTGATAGTAGGATTGGAATTACTGAAAACTTTAGGAACCAGCAATTTAAAAGCCTATACTGATTCTCAGTTAGTGGCAAATCAGGTTAACAAATAGTATGAGGTTAAAAATCAATTGTTGACCAAATATTATAAGGTGATTTTAGTACTTTGTAAGTTTTTCAATGATATAGCCATCGAGTAAATCCTTTATGAGAAAAATATTAGAGTTGACTCAACTTCTAAAATGACAAGTAGTCTCAAAATTAGAAATAGAAGAAAGATTCTAGTCGAATTTATTAAAACCCTGAGCTATGACAGATAAGTTCATGTGCTGACTACAAATACTAGTGACACTTAAATAGCCCCCATAATAGCTTTCCTTCGAGATCAAGTTGTAACTGATGATCCATTATTGAAAAGTGAATGGAAAAAAGGGCAACCAGGTATATGATCATCAACAATGTTTTGTATAAGCAATCTTTCAGTTTCCCTTTACTCAAGTGTTTAGACCTAGATAAAGTAAAATATGTCCTAAGAGAAATTTATGAATGAGTATGTGGAAATCACCTAAAAGGTAAGGCATTAGCATAAAAAGCCTTAAGACAAGATTTTACTGGTCAAGTATGATAAAAAATGACACGAACCTAGTAAAAGGTTGCAATAAATGCCAACAATTCGTAAAAGTACTAGTACAGCCAGTCGAATCACCTAAACAAGTTTTCAACCCCTGGCCCTTTTATGTAAAGGGAGTTGACATATTGGGTCTTTTTTCATTGATGACATTGCAACTTAAGTTCTTGAATTTAGTTTTTGAATAATTCATTAAGTACGTAGAGGTGGAACTGTAGCAATAATTACAACTAGATCCATAGAACATTTCATTTGAAAATTTATTATTTGCTAGTTTGAGATACTGAATCTCATTATAGTAGATAACAAGTTGAAAAGCTTTTGCAAAAAATTTTATATCAACCTAGTACACAGCTTGGTCACCTATTCCAATTTAATGGACAAGTCGAGTCTATGAGTAAGAATATACTTCAACCACAACAAAAAAAAATTAAGTGATGCACAAAGGCCCTGAACGGAGGAAAAACCAAGAATACTCTAAGCAATTAAAACAACTGAACGCCAGGCTATAGAGCCATACCTTTTAGTTTAGTCTATGTACAAAGGCAGTGATTCCAATAGAAATTAACATTTACAGTACCCAAACAGCCAACATTAATCATAGTCTAAATGATTCACATTTAAGGACAAATCTTGATCTATTGAAAGAAAGTAGAGAGGAAGTCACTACTAGAATGGCAGCTAAAGCATATCAAGTCTCTAAGCCCTAGAACAAAAGAGTTAGGAACAGGTAGTTTTAAGTAGGCAATATGGTATTACGATGTCGCGAGGCTAGTCGACCAGCTGGTGAAAGAGAGAAATTATTGCCAAATTAGGAAAGACTGTATCAAGTCCCTAAGGTTATTAGATTTGGAGCATACAGATTGATAGCCATATCTGGCAAGCCAATCCCAAATACCTAAAACGCTGTTCATTTAAAAAAGTACCATCTATAAAATCTATTTAGTGGTATTAAATCCCTTTTTTCTATTAGTGAATAAGTTCAAGAAGATAATTTTATCTTAACACTACCTCAAGATAGTCCATTCACCGTTTTATCATGTAAGCGAGTGAAATGTTGCAATACACACATGCTTGAAGAACATACTTTAACTTCAGAAGGCCTATTTGTCACTCTCATATATAAACGAGCAAAGTAAGATCATAACGTAAACCTACAAGTCTTAACCTTAAAAGGTCTGTACGCCATCTTGGCATTCAAGCAAGCAACAAAAAGTTGTAACGCGGAAGTGAATAAAAATATACTATGGCCCTCTCGCTACTATCACAAATGAGCAGATGACATTAAGTCAATCAACTTCAAACAATCCATCCACCATCCAGAAATATTATACAAATTCATTAGATCACAAAACGAATCCATGAATAGCCTAGTATGACTTGTACATTCACATGGTAACAAACAATTGCCATAAAATGTGTAGAGATAAAGACCTAAAAGTACACTAAGAAATTAGTAAAGATATAAGCTATAGGAAATGCTAAATGTTTCAAATTAAAGATGGTATGATGTTTTCATTAAATAGATAAGTTAATTACTTAAAAAATTACGACTTAAATAAACCATAAAATACAAAAACTTAAAACTACCAGTGGTAGAACTATTGGCATCAGCACTATATAATGTAATATTTTTCTTAGGAAGAATATGCTCCAACTGCTCGATATTTTCATCTCCAGAGGCCACCTTATGCACTGTGCCCTCAGGTGCAGGGGTAACAAAAATTGCATCCCTAACTCATCCTTCTTCTACCCGTTTCTGCTGAGGCATAAGGACATCAAAACCTCTTAAAGGAGAGCATAGTGTGGACAACAACAACAATTTCCTCAGGTCCAAAAGAATATAAAGCAATTGCACACCATACATGGCACTATCTCTATACTCTTTCACTGAGGCAAATAGTTGGTCTAACAAGGAATCTTTTTGGGCATTCAACTTTTTTATCTTATAGATCCCCTATTGAAAAATTAGTCAATCATCCCTGATTCATCAATTTTCATTGTTGCATCAACAAATCACTCTTCATAAATATAGATAGGTCTTATCTATACTATATATAAAGTATCCAGATTTAGTTAGTGTCACTAGTCACGTAATACCAATTCAGTTTAAAAATACTATTAAAATAAGAAATTAAAATTGCTTATATTTTGAACTTTTAGTTTATTTTTATATTCATATGTATTTTTTAAAAAACCTATCCCCTCTTTAAAAAAATTTAATTTTTTAGAAAGGTACTCATAAAAAGAGTATACCAAATTCTAGTTTCTAAACATATGAATAAGGCTAATAAGTAAGCATTCAAAATTAACAAAACAAAATAAAAAAAAGTTAAGGGAGAGTGACGCACTATTTACAAAGAGCATTTCTAAAATCAAACAACAACAATTGTTCTTTTCCCCTTTATTCCTATACTTGGTAGAAATTAAATTAATTTGGAATAATTTTTTCTTTGGACTTGGCTCAAATTAAATAGTTGAAAATAAAGTATAATAAAGGATATTTGACTTATGAATTGCACTTTCATATTTTTGTGAAGCTTCATTTATATATGTGAATTTATGTTCTTATATTAAAAGAGTTAAAATCATTAGGAAAATTTTAGTATTAAAAAAATTAAATATTAAATTTTACTATAAAAATCATTTGATATTTTATTGAAAAGAAAGTATTGAATGGATGTTTCTATTTTTTTTCCATTAAGTGTTTTACATTAATGAAATTAAAAATAAAAATAAACATTGAAGGGAAAAATAAACTAAATGTAATTAAATGATAAAACTCGTTCTTCAATTAGAGATTATTGAATTTACAACTTTTAACATTAGTAACTCTTTTTTCATTAAAATCTTAAAAATATTAAACTTTTAAAAATCTAAACACAAAAAGAGGCCCTAAAAATTTAATCAACATAATAAAAACTAAATTAAAATAATACTATTGAAGTGGTAGAAATTTCATTTTGAGTTAAATTAAAGATATATTACACATAAAAATATAACGAGAATCATTTCTCTTATATATTGTCAAATGATTTTAGGTTAAATATCCTAATTAAAATTTATCATGATATTAGTGTAAGTGATAACTCCTTTTATTTACCTTTTGGTAACAAGTTTGTTATCCCTACATGCAAAATGCATGTCATGCTAGAAGCTTATCATTCTTTCACATGAAATTCACACTATCTTATGATTTGTTATCCAACAAATGCAAGGGAGAATATTCAAATGGTGATGAAAAAAATCATGCACAAATTAAATTATAGGTATACCGTTATGTAACATCACATCACTTCTTATCAGTATATTTTAGACTGGATATTAATCATAAAATTTAAGAAATATTGACATTGCTGCAAAATCGATGATGGCTGTAGTAGCGAGGGTTATAAGGTTTCATAAGATCTTAAACAATGGAATAACAAAAAGTAGGAATCACATATCTAAAGAGATTGCTCATAAAGTTTAAGCACGAATATTAGCATATGGTTTTTAAGTTTGTACGGTAGTAACGTTTTGCAACTGCATGTTACATACGTTGAGAATATTGACCCAAATTTCAAAAGATTTGGTAATATATTCTTTTAGATAAATTTTATATTTGTTAGCTATGCTAGCTTTGAATTAATCTTAATTTTGATATAATTAAAACTTAAGCTTAATTAACTTGTGTTTAAATATTTTCAAGTTAGTATTTTTTCATAAATTATTTAAAAAACTTTGAAAAATACTAGAATGTGTTTTAACTACTTTAAGCATTTAAAAATGTATTTTTAATGCATACTTTGATATAAAATATTTTTGGAATAAGTTTTATAAGTTTTAAAGTCACGAAAAACCCAATAAAGATTATTTTTATATGAAAGTACTGATATCCTAAGTGTTTGTATAGATACCATATTTGGCAATAGCTAAATAATCTTGAAATGTAGAAATCATTGTTCATGTTTTAATACATCACTATTCATGTATCGGTACATCCTAAAATGTACCAATATATTCTGAAATGTATCGAGTACAATGGTTTGTAACGGTCATATTTTGTACCAATGAAAGCAATGTTTGATATACAATATAATGTATTGATACAATCTAGCGATAATGAACAGGAATCACTAAAATAAAGCTTCGAATGGCTATATTACTCCATCAAACATTCCTAACATCCATATTCATGATCAAGGTTATAAATAAGCTTCTCTAACATCTTTAACAAAAGAAAGAACCAATAGATTGTGCTTAAAGTCATATCTTTCATCTTTTCCATTATTTTTGCTAAGTAGTTCATCTTTGTAAAAGATTAATATTTCCTATCTTTGTATTCTTTGTGTATTTAGAATTCATCATTTCTTGAGCTTAACATTGCAAACATCCAACCTTTAGATGTTACATTTTGTTTATACCTAAATTTTTGTAAAAAAAAGGTAGAAAGATTCCTATTAAGCCACTGAAAAGTAAAAAAAGGTTCTATCTTGCTACAAAAGATAAAGGGTAAAGGATGCTACCTTATCCTAGAAAGATAAGGAGTGTAAAAAATTCAAATTAGTGATTTAGGGAAATTTGAGACAAATGAGGCAGGGTGGAGACGTAGGCAATTGAGATCGAACTCTTTAAATACTTGGGTTTGCTTTTCTTTCCCTAGCTCTTTAATTTTCTTTTTATTATTCGCTAATTTGTATTCCAAATATCATTTTTTAGATTTCTTAATTTTATTGAAGTTTTAATTTGTGAAAAGTTTTTGAGAAATCAATTCACTCCCTATTGATTTCATTCACCACCAAAAGGTTTAACAATTGGTATCAGAGCTTATGTCTTATTCTTATAAGCTTAACATCCTTAAGTAAGGATCTACAAAAGACCAAACAAATAGATAGTGGTGATATCTTCGGTATGGGCTAATGGGGATATTCAGTCTTAAGGCCTTTTATCTTCAATAGTGAAGATTACGCATATTAGAAGACAAGGATGAGGTTATTTGTCCAAGCAAATGATTATCAAGTTTGGAATATAATTGTGAAAGGCATATTTATTCCAGTAAAGATAATAGATGATCTTGAAGTTCCTAAAAGGGAATAGGAATGGGATGAGAAAGACACTAACATTGCTTAACCCAATGCCAAGGCCATGCACACACTTTTTTATACATTAGGCCCCAACGAATACAATAAGGTATCTTTATGTGATAATATCAAAGAGATATCGGACAAGTTAGCTATCACACATGAACGAACCAATCAAGTTAAGGAGTCCAAGATAAGCATGCTCACCCTTTATTATGAGATGTTCAAGATGAAATTTGAAGAGAGCGTCAATAAGATGTCTGATTGACTCATGAGCATTGTAAATGGCTTGAAAGGTCTTGGAAAGGTGTATCCCAATGAAGAAATGGTCTAGAAAATGTTAAATAGCCTCCCTAAATCATGGGAAGTTAAAATGACTGTCATTGAAAATTCAAAAAATGTTAACCTCCTCCCCTTAAATAAGCTTATTGGATCATTCCTTACATATGAGATGAAGATGATCATTGAAAGAAATAACCAAGGAAAGTTAGAGTTGCATTAGAGGTATCCATGAGTGAGGAAAAAAAGGATGAAGATGATGAGGATGGTGAAAATATGGAGATGATTATATTTGCTAAGAAATTCATGAAAATGAATAAAGGTAATTCGTCTCAAACAAAAAGGGTTAACAAAGTGGTGTGCTACAATCGCAACGAACTGAACCTTGCCAAATCTGATTTCCTTTTATTGAAGAAGAATAAGAAAGCATTTGTAGCAACTTGGAGTGATAGTAACTTTTTCAATGATGATGACTCCAAGGAAGACCAAATTGGCAACCTTTACTTCATGGTTCTTGATAAGCCCAAGGTAACCTTAAACCCTTATGATTCAAGTTCTTATACATTTGATAAATTGCAAGATGCTTTTGATGAACATGCAACTATGTTTGAAGAAATGAACTTACAATATAGAAAAATGATTTCAAAATTAAAAAATGAAAAAAAAATTTATTAAAATAAAAAATTAAGTTTGAAAATGAAAATATGGATTTAAAAAATGATTTTGATAAGTCCAAACTAAGAATTGTCATTTTAGAAAAAGTCAACCTTGATTTGAAGAAGAAAATTCAAAGCTTGGAAGACAAAAAGAAAATCACTTAGAAAAATCCTTTCAAATGAATATGACCAAGTGCTCACATTGCAATTTTCATGGTCATAAAGTGCATAGTTGTCCTATTAAGAAAAGAACACAATTAAGTTAGGCAAGTATGGGTTTCTAAGGGAGCAAGAGGCTTTGAAACTAACCTCCAAAGAACCAAAATAATTTAGTTACCAAAAATCAAGTGAAAGTCTCTTGTAGGTTTGTTAGAGCAATGAGGAGTAAAGCAATACAAATGGATGCTCTAGACACATAAGGAAGTGTGATAGGTAACTTTAAGGTTTAAAATTTTGATATGTGTATTTGTTGTCTATTCATGTTTTAATTGTTGATGTTTTATTGAAAATTAAAAAAATTTGTTTTGATGCAAAATAGGTTTAATAAGAATTCATGTTTTACATTTTGGGTGACTATGAGTTTAAATGTGCATGCATTTATTGATTTGGTGCTTAATGATAATATGCTAGATTAAATTATGAAATGATGTTATGAAAATAAACTCAAGCATGATTTGTGCATAAAAGATTGCTTCTGATGAATTGCATGTTTTGAGTTGTTAAGAAGCTCTAATTATGACTAATAGTATGCATGTCTTTAGGGAGAACATTTAGAGCTTATTTATTTGATTTGATGGCATGAACATCAATTAGCAAGTCCTTGAAGTCTCTTTAATGCTTTATATTCAATTATGTTTGCATAAGACTTGAGATGTTTGATTATGTTGCAAAGTCATGTTTTATGATTTAAACAAGTTTGGTGGTTTGAAAATACTTTTAAACTTGTACATATATTGTTTGAATAAAAATCTCTTGTTTCAAGACCTTTAGTTGCATATTGCCATATTTATCTGACCAAATATGCAAATTCATTCAAACTTCATTCTAAAAATTTTTTTAATTCAAACTTTTATTAATTATATGTGTTTTTAAATGTCTAAAATCAAAGATTTGCATTAAAATATCAAATCATAGATTTTGGAATGCCAAATTGGATATTTTTCTAAGCATTTTTAGAAAAATTTAAGGCATGTATCAATACTTAGAGCCTTGTATCAATATAATGACCACAAACCCAAAAAAACCCAGCTTGTATCGATACATCATTCTGTCTATCGATATAAAAGCCTTTTTTATCGATATAAATAGTGAATTTTGGCCAATTTTGTGCTATTTCGATTCTTGAATGCAAACTTTGTCTCTTTAATAGGTTTTCATTTAAAATGCTTCATTTTTATGATTCCTAAATATTAAGAAGCATCATTTCTTACATCATAAAATGGTTAAACATCATAATTGTTTAATTGGTGAGTTTTTAAATGCATGAATGATTAAGTGTCATATTACTTCATGACTCTCAAAAATATAAGATTTTCTATGCATCATTATTTTTGTGCCTTAATGACTAGCATTATAAAATCTCATAAAGTTCATTAAACATTTTTAACTTATTTTCTCATGAGCTTATTAAACATCTTTAATTAAATCTTGGTACTACAAATGCACATCTTTTGCCAAGATTTTTATTTATTCTTGCAAGCGTCTTGGAGATAAAACCATTCTAGAAAGATGAACACTTGCACAACAAAAAAGCAAACCAAGCATACAACTTCTTTAAATTAAGCCAAAATCATGAAGGATTGCTTAAACAACTAGGAACTAAGATCTTCAAAGTCGTAGTGAGCATATCATCAAAGCTTGGTAAGTTTAAGGTAAGTACTAAACTAATGCTATTAAAGTCTTATCCTTTAGTATTAAGTTTGGTGACATGCATGAATAAATTATATACAGTTGGTATTCTTGTATTGCATGTACGCTTAAAATGTTTACTTTGAATGAATACTTGAACATATAGTACTTATTTCTCATCTTTAAACATGTTTATTGATTGAATGATTGCTCAAATGATTTTGTTGACATATTATGAATAAGCAAATGATTTTTAAACCAATGAAATATGCTATGTTTTTCTTGACAAAACCTATGGAAGTATGCTATGTTTTTCTTGAAAAATTTTTTAACTTTCCATATAGGTACTTGAATAATTATGAGTAGTATGCATATGTACTAAAAAATTCAAAATTGGTATTATGTACTTAGACAACAAATTGGATTAATAATATCATTTATCAATTAGTTTGTCGGTAACACTCATAATCTCCAATGTGCTTAAATGTTTATAAAAGAATACAAAAATTGCATGAACTACACATTAGGGATTAAACGCATATTTTACACAATTGGTATACATGCTTCTACATGATTCAAAATTAGTATACCTCTTGGAAATCTTGTTAGAATTTGTCCGCAATTTTGAACTAATCTAAACTTTAGTCTTTTTATATTCCAAAAGAAGGAAACGTTGATGGGTAATTTGCTTGTGTTTTATTGATATATGTGCTAGCAAATAGAAAGATTTCATATGTGCTTATATTATTTATATCTCATGAAATCTTTAATACTTTGTATTAATGTTCTCATAGCTAAGTAAGACCGAAAATGCCACTGCTAAGTTTTTAAAAAAACATTTTATAAAATACTCAAATTTTTAATAATGCTTTTATTTAGGGGACATTTTATTAAGAATCTTTAAATGATTAAAAGGGAGTTTTACAAGCAAATATACCTTAAGTTATGTCATTTAAAAAAAAAAGGTTGTTAGCTATGGTTTTGATATAACTAAAACTTAAGCTTAATTAACTTCTGCTTAAATATTCTTAGGTTAGTATTTTTCCATGAATTATGCATAAACACCATACTTTTACTGCAAAGAAATAGCATAGTTTGACTACACTATTAAAATATATATAGTTAATAGGAGACAATGTAGTCGCTATATACATAAACAATTTAATTATAAAAACCTCAAAATATAATAGACCATATTAATATAGTTAAAGATTGCATTAATATCTTTAAACTTATTGTCTATGTAATCACCAGTACTCCCAACATGTTTATGGGTTTTGGTTGAATACTTCTACAAAGATCACCCAACATTGCAATTCTTATGACTACATAAAATGGAAATTCAAAATTATGTTAGTAAGAAATTTATCATATATAATTGAAAATTGAATTTTTCAATAATATTTGCATAAAAATAAATCTTACCATTCAATGAGTTATAACTAGAAAAGTTATTGGTGCTTCTATGTGCTTGGTAATGTTTCCATCATTTTCCATGTTCCTATTAGTTTTGGCCTTTTAGGACCTCATTTTCCTAACATCATTAATCAAGATGCTACTAATAAGTTGATCCTAAACATCGACAGCTATCCAGTCACATCTGTAACTCTCGTAGTCTTTTATTTTACTATTCCAAGGAAGGCCATAATATTTACCCTTTCAATGTTTAGCATGTTTTTCAAGCGTTTCTCACATATGGTATCCCATATTTTTCTAACCAATTATGTTTATTGGGAAACTCCTAATTGTTTTTCCTATAAAGAGATAGTAAGAATTAAAATATAAGATTAAACATATTTGGTTACGTAAATTAATTAAAATTTGATTTTTACATATTAAATCATACCTCATATAAAGTCTACATATATTTTTTCGTCTTAAGCAATGTGTTCCCAAGGAGGCAATTGTCCATTGAATTGTTGTCTAATCAAAACAGTAATTGTTGATTTCACATAATTCTACATGAAAGTCTTAAAAGAAAATGAAGCATGTCAATAAAATTAACAAAATGTAATGAACTTACGTGTTTTGTATAACTAACATTGGAAATCTTTCTTCCATATTACTCAGTATCAATAACCTTTTTGTCCAACGTCTACCTTGTTTCCTTGCCTTAGAAGAAATAATGGGTACTTGAGAAAGAGGTGCTAAAAGTATCTTTGTCTTTAGTTCATTTACATTGGGTACATACATCGATTCTAGCTCATTTACAAGACACTAGTCAATGTCCAACAAGGGCGGGTAAGGAAAGGCTAAGATAAAGTTGTCTAAATCATTGAATACATGTGACAGGATGGGTTTTGAGTGGTAGGTTGATACAGCATTAAGACTCTCGAACTACAATGCATATTATCTACTTAAAAAATGGACCATATTGCAATGTGTGATTGTTTTTTTACCAATTCTACTCATTCTCGTAATACCTATATAAGAACAATATGAAATTTATTAGAAAATAAACAAGGCATGTATAAATTTATGCATGTACAAAATAAATAAACATATAACAACATGTTATTATAAAGAAAACAAAATAAATAAACACATATTATACAATTAGTAATATACATATTATACAATAAATATTAATAAAAAATTTCATTTATACAATAAAATAAACAAAATAACTAAACACATATTGTACAATTCATACAATAACACATAATTACAAAAGCACATAAAATATTCAATTACGCAATAAACACACAAATCACAAAATAAATAAAATAACATATTTTCTAAAATAAATAATAAAATAATAAAAAACTTGTAGAGAACATGGTGGAGGTGTTGGTTGCATGCAGCAAGGAGGATATTGTAATGAATTTATTAGTGTAAGAAAACAAGAAGAAAAAAAAGGAAAAGAGAAAAGGAGAAAGTACACCAACTGATTACGAACAACATCGGACAACTTGTGCATGTGGTTAAATGATGATAGTTCATCTGGTCAGGCTTGGGCGATGATAAGGGAAAAAAGAAAAGAGACAAAAAAGAAAAGAAGGGTTAAGCAGAATTTTATTAATGAAGCTATTTCTGACAAAATCCATAGGAAATACAAACCAAAAATCCTTCAGAAAAAGTTTTCAATAAAAATTCTTTAAAAACGTTTTTGGCATAATTGTCTTTTAGAAAAGTACTTTTTTTCTAATAAAATTAATTAACTTCTTAATTTTTTGTTATGGAAAATTTTGTTGCTAATTTAGAGAAATTTTGTCAAAAATTCTTATAAGAAAGGTTAAATCTTCATGCCAAACTTTTAGTGATGAAAATTTTTCATCATAATGATTTTGTCATAGATACTTGATTTTCATCACTAAAGGTCTTAACCTTTTTTGATAGAATTCCAACGAAAAAGTATTAAAAAAATTGCCATGAACATGTTAGAGGTGGTGGTTGCATGCGGTGGAGAGAATATTATGATCAGTTTATCAGTGTAAGAAAAATAAAGAAAAAAAGAGAAAAAAATGAGAGAGTGTACCAATTGATTGTGGACAACATCAGACAACTAGTGTAAGTGGTCGAATGATGATAGTTCATCAGTCGGGCTTAGGCAGCGCTAGAGGAAAAAGGAAATGAGAGAAAAAAGAAAAAAGGGGTCAAGCGAAATTCCATTAGTAAAGTTATTTCTGGCAAAATCCATAAGAAATACAAACAAAAAATCTATCTAAAATCCATTAGAAAAGTATTTTTTTTTTTGCTAATAAATAAATTTTTTGTATGGATTTCATTGCTAATCTAGAGAAATTTCATCTTCAAAAATCTTACAAAAAGATCAATCTTCATGCCAAACTTTTAGTGATGAAAAAGTTTCATCATAATAATTTTGTCATAGAGACTCGATTTTCATCACTAAAAGTCTTAACCTTTTCCGATGGAATTCCAACAAAAAAATGCATAACTTTCATTGGGAATATAATTTTCAATAAAATTGCTCTGTTGTAAATATTTCCTTAATAAAAACACTTTCTTTTGTAGTGTATGATTGGGTTATGAGTTTTGAATTGAGTGGATTATTGATTGTTAATGTGATTGTAATTCTCTATAACTAATGGATTTTTTTTCTTTTATTTGTAGATATACGCAAATTCAACATCAAACAAGCTTTTATGTGGATTAATTATCATTTGATTATCCTACCATTTGTTTGGATGATAATTAATTAGAGCTTTGGCCAATAATGATAGTAGAGCTTGATTTGAGGAAAATGTGAATCTGATACCTTAATAATGGTATTAGAGTTGTAATGGTACTAAGATGAAGATGAAGATATAAAATAGAATATGTTGAAACTTTTGTTACAGGTGAAACTAAGCATGTCTAGTATAAAAATTGACTATTTGATGAATTAAAACTTAAGAATATTGCCTCAAATCATAAAGATTTTAGGACATACTCTTTTAGATATTTTTTGGATTTATAAAATACAGACATATATTAGAATAAAGATTTCCCTTTTGTTAACCTTAATGTTCAAGTATGCTAAGGTTGTTATTTTTTTTATGATTTCTATTGACAACCAAATATTTGATGGATATGTATTTTTGATGTTTGGTTTGAATTTGGGCTTATTAAAGATTAAGAAAGAATATTCATAGATTCATTTATTTGGGGATCAATTATGTATGATTGGTTATTAGTAAGGTGAAATGTTGATTGATGGCATAATTATAATTCTCTACAATCAGTTATCGTTTCTCTTATCTGTGGATGTAGGCAAGTTGAGTGTCAAATTATGTTAATTTGTTGTCATTAGTGTGGATAATTTATTATTCAATTATGCTTGTTCTTACTTATATGATGATTAATTGGAGCATCCGCCAGCAATAATAGTAGAGCTTGGTTCAAGGCAAATATGAATATATTATCTTAGTAGTGGTATTAGAGTTAGTATGATGCTTGCTATGATGAAATTGAAGTTTATTAAAACAATAAATTCAACTAGATATATTAAAGATTAGAGCACAATTATAAACAATATATTAGATATTATGATATGATATTCCTACTTTATTTTTTTCCTAAATTGTTGAGAATCTTCTGTATAAATAAGACATTTTGGTACGAACTAATATACAATGTAATATCAACAATGTAACCTTTTGGGTATTTTCTCGTGGACATAGGCTACCATAGCTGAATCATGTATTCCGTTGTATTCTTGTCATATTGCCTCTTTTTATGCTATTTTCTGTCCACACATACAATTTAGAATACAAAAACACATTCTCTTGACATCATAGCTAGGTTAATTAAGTTTTTCTACCTATATTTTCTTGTCTTCTTGTTGTGTGTTCTAGTACGTCATATTTTTCTACCGCACATTCCGCCATGTTTTTATTGTGTGTTTCATCATATTAAATTTTCATGTGCCTGCTATGTGCTCTGTCATGTCAGATTTCCTATTCTTGCTATATGTTTTTATCATATCAAAATTTTTTCAATTCATTCTGTAAGTTCTATCATAGTAGATTTTCCTACAATATTTACGTTACATTTTCCTGTCATCTTACATCACATCTTTCAGTTCCAATTGCATATTACGTCACATCAAATTTTTTGTTTCATATATTCCATTATTAATTAACAAACTCAAGTTTGTATTTGTAATACAATCTTAAGTTTGAAAAAGAGTGTTAAAGTAATAAATATAAATTACATATATTAGGGATTATAATACAATTATGATAAAACATATTAGAGATTATGGTACAATATTCTATTTTAGTTCTTTCTTAAATTAATGAGAACCTTCCATATACATAGGGCACTGTTATATAAAGTAGTATACATTTTATAATGTCAATGATGTAGGCCCTTTGAGTATTTCTCCTTAGCATAAGCAATCATAGTCAAATCATATATTCTTTTGTATTCTTACGATATTAATTCCTCTCTTACTCTTTTTTATCCGCACATAATTCAAAGTACAAGAACTATTTTTACTGTAACGAAGACATAAAAAGGAAGATCATTACTAGTAGAATCAAGCACGTCTAATATAAATATTGATGATTTGATGAAATTTAAATCAAAATAGAAATTGTTGAAAATATTTCATTGAGACTTGATGATAAATTTTTGAAATATTTTTTAATTTACTAAAAATACAAATATATATTATGGCAAAGATTTTCCCTATCATGATGATCATGGAGGGTAACGTTAATTTTCTTTTCTTATTTTTTCTAGCAACCAAATGTAAGAATTGAAAAGGTTATATAAATATCTCTCATTACAATCATGATAAGTAAGGGTTTCGAGACCTTTAAGCTATAAATTTAAATCCTTGCAAATGTGGATTACTTCGTGACTTTGTGTTTGATTTGGTTGGTTTTATGCTAATTGGTTATTTTTATTATTATTAATGTAATAATTATATTTATAAGTAAGATATATCCCATGGTGGGATGCAAATATTTGTAAGATATATACTTGAAAGAATCTTTGAATTTGGAGACATAAAGGAAATTAGATGACAATATCATTATGGAACTAAGAGTGTCTATTTCATCAATAAAAGGAAAAACGTTTTTCATTGAAATACTCCAACAATTACATGGGTGCTATTTCATTACCTTTCATACAAGAGATAGCTCTATCATTTGAGCATGGATTCTATCCAATCATCTAAGCCTTAATATATGAACTTGCACCTTTAATTTACAGTAGGAATCTATGCTTCTTTTCAACATATTAGACTCTTCAACCTCTCATGCACGTTTGAAGTTGCAATGCCAATTCTGGGATAAATGGCCTGCAAAAATAAAATGGCAAAACTATGAGTGTTGAAAGGAAGCTATTGCATGAAATGATGGAAGAAAAAATTCATCTGTGACAAAGCTTTTGCACATCCCACATAATAAATATAAGTTGATCCAAATTAGGTACTAAATCTATATGTCAAGTAGGTTATAAGTTGCTGGTGTCTTTCTTTCAATCTCAACCCAAAAAAAATGTGAACTAGAAACATTAACCACATTGCATCTTTGGAATTGATTTACTTAGATCTTAAAAGATTGAAACAAATAGAAGAACAATCATATTGATTAAAGAACAAAAGTCAATTAAACTGTGTTAAGAAGGGTCAATTTAGTAACTAAAATTACATCAAGCTAAACATATTATCCCCAAAAAAAGAATAGTTGGACAAGGAAATTAGTGAAGGCTGCCTACATGATCTCAAACTGAGACAACTACAGAGTTTGATGTATTGAATTATATTTGGCAACCTCACTTGCTAGTTGAACTTGCCTTCATCGTAAATAAAGTAATATTTTCTCATAAAAATGATAGTTTTTAAAACTATTTGAGATTATTTAGTTAAACTTTTCAACCTTGTCTTGTAAACATATTAATATAAGGTGCCATTTACAATCAAATTAATATGGTTATCATGGTTTCTTAGGGATATGACCATTGAATTAATTTAAACAAAAAAAAAAGAATTAATACCTGAGAAAGAATTGTGTAGATTGCCCTATCTCCTGCATAATGGCAAGTTGCACTTATAATTTCAGCTCCTTCTTCCTGAAGAATACTGATAAAGTCAGATAATGCAAACTCCATGTTCAACCCTGTGATCACATGTACTTCCAAACTGGTGCCCAAATCTCTTATATTAAGAACAGGTGGTATCATTTTTCTTCTCATTGAATAATCTGGGCCACGATTGTCTTTCAATTGCACCTTCGTTTGCTTATATTTCTCCAAATTCTGCTGCAGCTGCTTCACATATGCGGTAGCTTGGTCCACCAGCTCAGGCATCGACATCTATAACATGAACCCAAACTTTTAACTTCGAGATTCATGCAAAAATCATACAAATTCGAATCATGGAATTAAAATTAATGATATATAGAATATACCTTGTTTGTTTGAGGGGGAAGAAGAGCAAAGAGCTTGGAAGAAAGCGATTTCATGTGCCGCCTTCGCTCTCTCTCGATTAAACATCGATTGATTCTCGTTGATACTCCCCCATTCTCCATGATTTTCTCTTAATTATCCTCTTAACTCGTAAGTCTTCCACTTCTACCTAGAGAAATAATGCCCGCGGCTTGGAGATCAATGATGAAGACATCAATATATATAGCACAGGAGTATTCTAGAGGCTCGTAGATATTTTTTTCCCCTCCTGATTTTGCGAAAGCGAAATGAAATGACACAAAGGACTTGAAAGTAACATCCGGTTACTATGTCCTGTGATAGGTGCATGATGCATCTTTCCTTTTCAGGTTTTCAGTGCCCATGTTCAATATTGGTGTACTAAATTATACTGACAATTTTTTAATGGGATCACTTAATTGGTGTATAGAGGTATTTATAGGTCGGATTGAGCTATGATTAAATTTTTTTATTTCAAGATTCGGGTTGAATTTAGGTTGATCAGAAAACTCATTTCATTATTTAAAATAATATTTAAAAAACTATTTATATATATGTTAATATTTATAATTAAATATAAATAATTTTTTATTATTATTTAAGCTATCATTTAGGTCAAATTAACCAAGATTACAACAATTTTTGCTCAAGCCCAACCTAAAATGAGCCAAGCAGGTTGCCTGACCCATGATTAGATCTACTGATGCCATTAGTAACTAGTTAATGTTTTCTTTTTTTTAAATATACTACTTAAGGTATTATTTAAAATATGATTATGAGATTAAGGTCCATTTTAAAATTGTTTTATCAATCAATATTGAATTTTACTACTATACATATAACAATTTTATCACTATACGAGTTAGATAGTCAAAGTTGAAAATTTTTTATCAACAAAAATCAAAATATGATAATTTTATGTGACAGAAGATACAGTAAATTTTAGTTTATTACAATATCAGAATTTGGTACATTTTTTTGTACAAACATACATGTATCGTATATGTAAATACATGCCCACAAATATAAATACATGCATCATACATATATAATTGATAATATACATAAATCAATCAATAGTATGAATCTTGAATTTGATTTGATCAACTATCAGATTGTTTATAAAATCAAACCAGATTGGTTCAATTTTGTTTCTGTATGTAGTCGTCAACATTAGTTGATTAAGATTTTTGTTTTTTGAAGTCTCCAATATGCCCCACCACGAGGTGACCTTGCGACGAAGCAAGGTGATGAGAGAGGGCTTGAATAGGAATAACGTCAAATATATATATATATATATATGTATTTTTTTTTTTGTAATTTACTACTTTTTAGTTTAGTAATAGATATATAAATTGATAACTTTAAATACATTATAAAAATATTATAAAAATATAATTATAACTTAAAATATAAATTATTAAAATATATATAATATTTTAAATATAATTATAATTATAATAAAAATATATAAATATAATACAAAATTCATGATTTCCAAGAGAAAGAGTAGCGGAGAAGAAAAATTAGCATTTTCAGAAAGCCCGTGTGGCTAGACATCACAACTACCAGGGTAATGCTTTACATGAATCAACTTGTCGGGCCAAGCATGATAATAATAATAAGGGGAGGTAGCCATAATTACTAGTCACATCGTGACCAAAGATGCTTTTTTTTTTTTTTTTTCTATATCAAAGATATATAAAAAATAATAACAATAATATGGGAGAACTTTTCTTGAGTGGCATGTGCAAGAGTGCTGAAATTTACAAAAATAAAGTTGCAGCAGACTAGATCATTTATGTATGTATTATATTTTGTATTAATTATATAAATAAAAATATAATATAAATTATTAAATATATTAATATTTTAAATGTGAATATAAAATATATATTAAATATATCGTATTAATTATTTTTAAATATATCATATCATATTTATTGTATTATTTTTATATTTATTATATTTACATTGTATTTTTATAGTATATATAAAATTATCAAAGATATATAATGTTAACTAATCTAATAGTAACAGTATTGTAAATAAAATTAATGCCTATTTTTAAAGCAAGAAAGCATAAGTTACGCTTTATAAGGTATTTTTGAAATATTATATAAATTTTGATATGTTTATGTATTAATGTCACGTTAATATTATTATATCATAATTTAATTATTTTTATATATATTTATATCATATAATTATATTATGTATATCGAGTCTAATTGCCCATATCATCAGGCTAATTACAATAATCCCAGTCACTTTGGAGGATTATCATGGAACATAGCTAATTTTACCTGGAAAATTAATTGATAAAGTTTTCAACTATGCAAAGTTTCATGGTCAAAGAAAAATGAGACAGTTCATCAACGTACCTGGCCAAAATACTAAATATATAATGAGTTCGGTTAACGAATACCTATTTTTATTCTTAAACCAGTCAATTTTTTTTAATGGTTTATATTAAATTAATAACTTCTTATAAAATTAAAAAAATAATATAATAATTGTTTTTTCTGTTTTGGGAGCCTTTAAACATTCCCGATTATATGCGTGCATATATATATATATATGTGGAGGACAAGTTGTTGCAGTACTGTTAGTTCCATGCGGAAGATTTGAAAATTCCTAGGATGAAAGCCAATCAATAGGTGTACACGTTTATGGTACTTCAGTGTTCTGCAGCTGAATTAAACCATCCACCGTTGTGGGTTAACTTTTAGTTCTTTATTTTTCAAGGTATTTATAAATAGTAATTAAAATTATTTATTATTTAAAATAATATAATATTTAATTTTTTAATAAATATCATTAAATATTAATTAATATTTTTTATTTTTAAAAAATAACTCAATTTCTCAATAGAGGTTTGATAACTTTTGTCTACCTTCTATTGTCTTTTTCTTTTTTTACAGGCGGTAAGTTTTGATTTTTTT